>OY992883.1:105925351-106020351 GCA_963921405.1 Cepaea hortensis
TGAGCTGAGTTTCTCCAAACTCAGGTGTGAGTTAGGAGAAGAACGGAGCACTTATGGGTTACACTCGTGTGCCGTGACATTGATCCATCGACTAAACTAAACTAAACTAATTTAACTGAATAGTAAGAAAAAATATGGAAAAATGCTACAGGTATCCATATTCTTTGTTGTTCGTCCGAATAGTTTGTTTTTGGACGTAACAGCGTCGGTATTTTTACTGCAGAGCTGTGATATTTGCACCTTTAGGCCGACACATCCGACTTCTTCAAGCGTTTCTGGACATGTTATACATGCAGGGTGTTTCGTAGGATGTTCCAAGCCTTCAATATTGTGGTGTCATCATCGTCCCTTGGATTACATATATATTTGTGGAAGATAATTTTGAAACTGATTACAAATCTAACCCATGGAAGAAAATGTTGGCACGACTACAAATCTGACCCGTGGAATAAATTATGGAAACGGATTATAAATGTGACCCGAACAGGAAAATATGCACAAAGACTACAGGTGTGGGAAGCCGAGGTGGTGTGGTATCTGGACGCTCGCCTCGTCATGGGTAAGATCCGCATCGAAGCGGGTTCGAATTTTTATAAGTGAAGATGGAAGTTCAGAAAGCTCTTAAACATATTAAAACAGGCGCGACTCTGGGTCTAGACAATATCTCTACAGAAATAGTCAATATGGAATAGACCATGTCACCAGACTGCTGAACATTATATGTGATGCTGGAGTTATACCCCCTGAATTATGTAATTCTATATTTATAGCAATAGCCTTGGAATGAGATCAACATCGGACAATTAGCATAAAGTGCCACATCACGAAGAAAATACATCACGAAGAAAATACATCCCGAAGTAGGGGAAGAACAATGGATTAGTAGAAGGTAAGGGCACAGTAAATGCTGTGTACTTGCTGATAACATTAATCAAGCGTTCGATAGGGTAAACAAAGACCTGCATCTTTGCTTCACTGACTACACAAAGGTTTTCGATAAAGTAAGACATGTCGACATGATGAATACGCGTGCAGATCTACAAATTGAAGGGAAAGACCTTTTTCGCATATGCTATTGCAGGACATCGCTGTCAACACCAGCATTTTACCGCTGTTTATTTCTTGGCAAGATTACGCTCAGTAGTTTGCCATTGCTTTCTGAGCGAACGGCTCACATATCCCGTAAATAATGGGCGCGACGAGAACCGCTACCGATTCTCGCGCAGCTGAGTTTGCTCACGTGGATAAACGGGATTACTGTGAAAGTCGCTAACACCTAGGCCATGGAGCCGGCGGAAAAGACCTTAGGCATGTAACAAAAATGTATTGAAAATAACAAGCTGCCATAAAGATTAATAATGAAGTCGGTCAATATTAGCTTATTAAGAGAGTTGTGCGACAGGGATGATTAATGTCTCCAGATCTTCTTTCCCTATACACAGAAAATATATTTTTTATCAATTTAGAAGACATAAGGGGAATCGCCTTTGGCTGGAGTGGGTGGGGGGGGGGGGGGGATATAACATAAATAACATTAGATGTGCAAATGATACAGTAGTGATTGCAGGCAATGAACATGATCTGCTACATTTGGTAGATACGGTTATTGTACACAATGAACAGCTTAGGTTAAAATTAAATTGTAAGAAGACGCAGATTATGGTCGTTACTAGGAAGAAAGAAATACTACAAGGTATTATATGGATAAATGGGAATTCCTCTACTCCTTTCGTTCGCTTGAAATTTATTTATAACTGTAATGTTGCCTCTTGTATGAATTTAACTGTCTTTTTAGTAAACTCGGTGGTCCATAGAGCTTATCTTCCACTGTCGTCTCTCTAGGCCAGAAGGTTTGCCTAGATATGTTATATTTTGGGCAGTCTTGGAGTATGTACTCTGCTGTCTGCGACGCCAGTCCACATGTGCACATGGTTAATTCACCAATCTTGAAAAATGCATGTGGTTGCGTAATCTATTGCGTCCTGTTCTGAGAGCAGAATAATGATTTGTTCTGGTATGTCTATAAGGTGGTAGTCGTCTTGAGAAGGTTTTGGTGGCTTTCTAACTGATGTGATCATTCTTTTCTTTTGTTGGTATGTAACGGGTACACCAGGTTGCTCTCTTATTGCTCCTTCCTATGCCAGTCGATCAGCTCTCTCGGTTCCGGAGACTCAACAGTGAGATGGTATCCACTGTACAGAAAGTAGCGTCCGTAGTGCAGGCAATTTCCCAGACAGGAGCATCCCAAGTACTGATTTTGCATCTGTCAATAACACAACAGGTTGTGTACCATGGCTGGTATTTGGTAATTTCTCTGTGGCTATCTTGAGTGTCTGGATTTCTGCATCATAGTTATGATAGTACTTTCCTGTTGGTACTCTGGCCGTGTCTCTAGTATTTGTCTATTCTATGTACACTTCGGCTTTTCCATTTGGAACAGCATTTTTGGCACCCAATTCCTCACACCCATCTTACGCTGGGTCGACCAAGGCGCCCAGGTATTTTATTTAAACAGTTCAGATAGGGGTTGGAACAGATGACCACTGGGTCGGCAGGCAAGGGGGCTGCCTCTGCGTTACTGCGGCTCCCCGGACAAAATCTGTGCTACAGCTAAGACCGTCTCAAGATTCCTTTGTCTCTCAATCTTGATTATGTTGATTTTGTATGGTAAGCCAGGCATAACAACATGGCAACTCGCTAGAGCTTTAAATGAACGATTTTTTTACACCTTTGGCAATTTCTACAAACAGCCTCAGCCAGAAGCATTCCGGCGTGCTTTGCTTAATTCGAATACCTTTTATGTAAGCCGCCTGCAGGGGCGCGTGCGGGGATGAATATCAAGCGCAAAGGCGAATGGTTTCCCCCGAGCCGTTCCTGGCATAACCATAACCGTATACCTGCAAATTTGCCAGATAATACAAGACACGAACAAGGAAGCGCCAAACACGAAACGGCCACCAAAATTTTTTTTTTTTTTTTAAATTACCAGGCACTGTTAAAGAAAGAGTAGAAAATAAGCCGTTTTCAAAACGTTAAAAAAAAAACAAAAAAAAAAAAAACATGCAATTTGTTCTTTTTAGTTGAAGAAGATATTTCAATTTGAAAAAAAAAAAAAAAATTCAAGATAACAGGAACATTCATCAAAACTATAAATTTCTGAAAGGCGGCAACTGTTTACAAATATCCGTAACATTTTTTTGTGGGGGACTTGTGTGAAATCGTCTGCTTGCCGAGTTGGCGAATATAATTGAAAAAGCAAAGGTTCTCAACAAGCGGCTCCTGCTGAGAAAGACCATGTGTTTTATGTGGAAACGCTGATAACAGCCTAGGGAAAGTTGGGAGAAGAAACTATACGCAAATAAGTTTACAAGCCAAAGGCCTTTCTCTTTAAAAAAATTCAGGATAATTTCATGGGAAATTTTTACCCTGTAACTGAACATGGAAAAGTAGTTCCTTTTGGACAAAACAGTTCCATTTTAACATGGGTTAGAGAGTACAAGTGTGGGACAGGACGAGACAGTCGGCAGCCGTATCAGCGTTAAAGCAAAAAGGCGGGAGACAATTTACATCTGTATTTCCGCACTGGGTTTTATGCGATTGTAAATCGTGTAATCGGGGTGTTTAGCAATGCAGATTCCGTAATATCTGAATAAATATCTGCGATGTTAACAGGTCTCTCGTAAAAAGCTGTCCTATTAGTATTTCAAATGAAGCATAATTCAAAAAATTTGCGGCTTGGAAGAGCAAGTTGGGGACTTTGACAAGCGCCTTTAAAAAATGTTACCCTCTGTCTCTGGTTGCTTGCAACATTGTCCAGGAAGAATGTCAGCATGGCCGAATGGAAAAGAGCGCAAGCTCTTAAACTTATGGTGCGCTGATGCCGAGGTAGCTGGTCCAACCCCTGCATCGGTCAGTTGGACTAAACTGTTGACTGCTCTTCCTTGACTTAGGGACGTAAATTACAAGTACCACAGAATCCGGACTTATTACGCCTGATGGCGAGGGACACTGGTAAGAGGGAAATAAAGTAATTAGACAAATCATTCAAGCCGAAATATACAACACAAATATTCACAGAGTAATTTGAATTGTCTACCACGGTAATTTCAAACGCACGCACCAACCTACATGACTACATGTTGTTTGTCCATCAAGAATGATGATGACCATTCATTTCATGCAGTGGGGTTGAAGGTATGGAGCCGTGAGTTCTAAGATGGCTGAAAAGGCCTATTTTGGCTCGAAATGTTCTTTGACAATGTGAGCAAAGAATGCTTGGCCTTCCAGGAGAAGGATCTCCTGCAGTGATTTATGTCCAGCCTTTTCTTCACAGCTCATACCTACATATACAAATTGACACATAAATCATTTACACAGACTCACAGTTGTACACGTCACTCCTCACACACGTATATCCATTCACAATCATAAACACAATAACAAATATTCACTCATACATATATATTTTCACTTCCCCTATCTCTCTCTTTCTCTCTCCCTCCCCTCTCTCACCCCTCCCCCCCCCCTCTCTCTCTCTCTCTCTCTCTCCCTCTCTCTAACGCTCATATATCCTCATTCATACAATAATGAGTAATTGATCTAATCATTCATGCCTCATGTTGTCATTGAGAGATCTGCAGCTTCAACCACTAGTATTGCAGACTCCCCCCAACCGTAAGCTGTTATTGATGTTGATTTTTTGTTTTAAAGCCAACGATGTGTAAATTGTATCTGTTATCCTTTTACTGCTATCCCAAATGCGTCTATGAACTGTTGCCTCGTTCCAGATATTGATTCCACTTATCTAGTGAACTTGGTATTATCTATCATCAATATATCAAAAATTACATATTAAAACTAAAATGGAGAAAGAAATATGTTAATGAGGAAAAAAGGGAAGTGATGGAAAATGTCGAATATCTTGGGTTATTGATTACCAAAAGTTTGTGACACAATGAAAGAAGTTAAAAGACGGATATCTATTTCTCTTCAGACTAAAACAACTGAATAAATTGTGGAGTGGGACAGATAGAACTAAATATATATATATATATATATATATATATATATATATATATATATATATATATATATATATATATATATATATATATATATATATATATATATATATAGCTTTAAGAGCGTGCATCTTTCCCATTGCAACATACGCCTGTAAAACCTTGACACTTACTAAACAAGCTGAACAGCGAATACATATCTTTGAATATAAATGGTATAGACGAGTTCTAAGAATATCTTGGATACAGAAAATAACAATTCATCCATACGGCAAGAGCTGAAAATTGAAGAAAGTTGGCTAATAAAGACGATAAAACAAAGAACATTGAAATAATTTAGTCACTTCAAACGTCATGAAAGTTTAAAAAGAACAATAATGGAGGGGTATATGCCCGGGAAGAGAGGAAGAGGAAGGCCAAAGAGAAGATGGGTGCAGGGTGTGGCGGATGATCTCCAGATGGGGTATCAGACGCGGGACATCTTGCTTATGATCAAGAGGTTTTCCAGAAAGTTGTTATGGGAGCGAGGTTCTGCAAAGGACATGTTACTGGATGAATGAATATCGAGAATGGCTTGCCATCACTATCATCATTATGTGTCCTGCCAACTGGCCTTGACACTCTTGTCTCTCCACAGACATCAGTTCTTGGGGTTCTGAATCAACTCTGCTGACAATAAGTCCACCCGGTATCATTTCTCATTTCCAAAGAAAGATGTGTGTCTCTTTCTTATAGTTGAATATAATGTTTTAATTTTATTAGCCTCTTGCAGCAACCGTTGTTACTTGCTTGTGTTCGTTGGCTTGAACTCCAACGCGAAGTCTTGAATGTCGGATGAAGGCATCCTGTTGTCCAACATCAGTGTGATGTCATACAGGACCTGAGGTTTGCTTGAGTATCCGTTGCCCCATGTCTGGCTTATTGCTGTGCAGACTGGTGGTTCCTCGCCGTACAGGCAGACACTCTCCGACTTCGGAGGAATCGGCGATCCTATTGCCTTTAGCCAGGACCCCGAAAGGACCTGTTGCCCAGGACGCTCGACGAAAACGCGTCAATAGGTCTTGGCCAGTATGTAACCCGGCCCTGGTGCCTTGGAAACACCTCTGCGCCTCACCGTTGTTACTGTGACAGTCCAAGGTATTGCAACATACTCCCATGAACCGTATCCCCTTTGCTTGTTTATGTTCTATGTCCACATCGAGGACACGTGTAGTCCAGACTTGTCGTTAAGTATATGCGGGACCTCGTATCTCCAAGAACATTCCATGGTGTCCACGATAGACTGGCCCCACCAGGAGGCGTTCTTGTTTTACAAACATCCCCACCACGCGGGGAATTCCAAGGCATGACCATTGCTAGGCAAACGTGCTAATCATTTCTTCGTGTGTCCTCTATCCCCGATGTCGGCATTGGTTCTCAACAAACTCACTCAAAGGCTTCCTATCTTTAGCTGTCCATCCAGTTTGCACCATGACCGTCCCATTTTGAACATTTCTGTTTCTACTTCTCTTCTCCATGAGCTTTTAGTCGTCCTCTATTTCTTGTGCCCCGTGGGTTACAGACTCAGATGTTCCTTGTTAAAATATTCTCGGGTTTTCTCAGTGCATGGCCTAAACACTACCTAAAGGGGGGGGGGGGGGGGGGGGGGGGGAGAGCGAGAGAGAGAGAGAGAGAGAGAGACTGAGATCGAACGAATTAAAGAACGAAAACCGACCAAACTAACGTACGTACGAACTCTATCTTGAAAGGATTACAAATTGGGTACACATGCCCGCCTCACATTCGGGCACTCCAACCATTCATCTTTCATACATCAATTATACAGAGAGAGAGAGAGAGAGAGAGAGAGAGAGAGAGAGAGAGAGAGAGAGAGAGAGAGAGAGAGAGAGAGAGAGAGAGAGAGAACGAATTAAAGATCGAAAACCGAACAAACTAACGTACGTACGAACCTTATTTTCAAAGGATTACAAATTGGGTACACATGCCCGCCTCACATTCGGGCACTCCAACCATTCATCGTTCATACCTCAGTTATACAGAGAGAGAGAGAGAGAGAGAGAGAGAGAGAGAGAGAGAGAGAGAGAGAGAGAGAGAAGAGAGAGAGAGAGAGAAAGAGAGAGAGAGAGAGACAGACAGACAGAGAGAGACAGAGAGAGAGAGAGGACGAATTAACGAACGACAAGCCGAACGAACTAACGTTCGAACGAACTCTATTTTCAAAGGATTGCAAATTGGGCACAGGCCCGTCTTACACTCGGGCACTCCAACCACTCATCTTTCATGCATCAATTATACACACACACACACACACGCACAGAGAGAGAGAGAGAGAGAGAGAGAGAGAGAGAGAGAGAGAGAGAGAGAGAGAGAGAGAGAGAGAGCTAACCACTGGGCTACTTCAATTAATGAGGTTGAAAACAAATTTATTGCAATGAAGCTTTTTTTTTGTCATACATATGAACAACGTTGCACTATCTATGAGTGAGATCAGATGGCAGTTAAGGATGCAGTTAAACGGGTTGGATATCCGTGAAAATGTATAAACAACCGTCCTTGAAATAATGATGCGTAGCAATGAGGTGATAACTATCGCAAGATTGCAGCAGACGGAATGATACATGCAACAGATAACGGCATCCAGTATATCCATAGATTGATTGATTGATTGATTGAATGATTTAAGAACCGACATCACAGCATTCTGGGCATTCCCATAAGCGCTCCGTCCCCATCTCCAGCAGCCAGCGAAGAGTTCGAACACCGATAGTACCAGTAGCAACCTGATGTACAGAATCCACAGAAGGTAAGTATCGCCTAACTGATATAAACAGTTGTTCTTAAACATTCGATGTACTGATGCCAAGGTGGCGCGTTCACCTCCTACACCGGTCAGTTGGACTAAAATGTTGAATATTCGTCCTTGACTTAGAGACGTTAAGTATAAGAACCTCAACTGTCGCAGTTGGTTCCCCTGATGACTAGGGACACCGGTAATAGGGAAAGTTAGTCCACGCGCAAAAATCAGAACAGTGAACTAGAAATAGTTGTATGTGCATGACTACGCTTGGGTTCAAACTGACTGAAGGCAAAAAATAAAATAAAACTCATTTCCACAAATGAAAACCACAAAGAATCCGTGAGCAGTGATATCGCCATGTTTTGTGCTTTTGTGCTTATAGAAATAAAGGTGGCTGTGCTCAAAACCATGATGACATTTCGTCATTACATGACCCCTAATTTGGCCAGCACTATTTCCTAAACATAACAAGTTAAAGTTAGTTTGCTTGTTCTTTACAGAATTCTGCAATCAACGAGATTGACAGGTATAAATAAATTAGACAGATAGAGAGTGCCAGAGCAAGAAGTAGAAAAAAAGATACGAAAAAAAAAGCATTCACAGATAGAGAAAGAAAGAGAGAGAAAGAGGGAGCGAGGGAGAGATAAAGAGTGAAAGCGGGGGAGAGAAGGCAGACAGAGATGGTAACAGAGAACAACTTAGCTTCTCACTCTCGCTTAAGGACCCTCTCTATCTGTCAGTAAAGGTTAATTAGAATTCACTTTATTTCACAAAAACAGCACTGTTGTTTTTTCCATTTATTTACACGTTGTTTCACTCTGTTGAGATGAAGAAATTGTGTTGAGAGACAACATGAATTGCTGCAACAAATAAACAAAAAACTGATCCTGAAGCATGAGCCTAGTACAGGTCTGTGATACGTTAGGACCGTCGCATTTTGTAGGTCGGAGTGCACAGAGGGATAGGTGATCAGTCTTTCCCTCTCATAGCGGACGACGAACGCAGAGGTCGAACCTTCGTTCGACCCTGGTCATGATATTATCAGCGTTGCCTCCTTGCGATTACGCTAATGGTTTGATGACAGTTTGCTCTGCTCGTTTCTTTTACCATAGAACAACACTACTCTCTGTGAATGTATGGTTAATTCTCAGAAAATGCAACTAACAAGGGTTTTCTTCTGCTTCTTCGTTCGTCCGGAATGTTGTTTTAGACGTAATAGTGTTGTGCCTGTTTACAGCAGAGCTGTGATATTTGCACCTTTCAGCGGACACATCCGACTTCTTCAGGTACTTGTTGACCGGGTTAACCTTCTCGGCGTTTCGAAGGACGTTCGACTCTCACTGTTGTGGTGTTATCCCATCCTGGCTGGTCCACTTAGAACAGCTGAAGACATTCTGGTCAACCTTCAAGGGAAGCCGAGGGAAATGACTTCATTGCACCGGGTTTCATTCCATAAGGCTCGGTCTTTTCCCGCAGGGTGGCCTACCGAAACCACGAACTCCATAGCTCCAACAATTTTCTGGGAAGTAGAGGCGGCCGATTGGTTATTGGTTACAGCACCCACCGAGTTTTCATTGATCGAACAACATAAGGTCTGAACCGTATACCCAATATGGCTCATCGGGTGAAAAGATACCTTTAACGGGCTGTACTTCGATATCTTTCTGACCATTGAACATTGTGTAATTCTTGCTTGTTCTAGTAACTTGTTGATTTTGTCTGTGATTCTTGTAATTGACCTTTGTATGACTCTGCTGAATGATTCAAATAACCGATTTTTTTAAAATGTGATTTGCGTTAATGATTCTCGTCGGATATGACTGAGTTACTGATAGTTGACGATATTACCTGCTTTCTGTTAGCGTCGAATGGTGGGTGAAGCTCACCAAATCCAACATCCTATATTGTACCAATCGGTTTCGTGCGGAGGAGCGTAATTGAGAGGGTACAAGCCTGACCCTAGTGCGAGGAAATGCCCAAATACTAAATGTCATGGCCTTGGTCGGCATCTGGTCTAGGATAGAAGCTCTGACAGATGGACAGTTAGGGTATTGCTTTGCTGATCCGGCAACTTCTGCAGCTTGTCTTGCTCCAGACGCATTGGTATAAACTAGCAGACCGAGAGAGGGATCATGCTGCATGGGCAACACATGGCCTCTAATTTTCGCCTAGGCTTTGTGTTATGGAAGTGTATAACTCCATTTTACATATAATGGTCTATCAAGGCGGCAAGGCGCCAGTCAGTCAGTCAGTCAGTCAGCTATTTTTTTATATGAAATATGTGTATATTTTCTGTTTTATGTAAAGTGTGGTTCCGTAACACCGTGGTCACTTTTATGGACGATGGTCGCAGTTTTGCCTTCCAGTTAAAATGACGTTAAATTTTGTCAGATCCAGTACATCCCTGGGACTCCACCAAACTCTTAAAATCTGCACTAAGGTTGCAGAATTTAAACATAGAAACGACTAATAGTATCTTGCACGCTTTATTGCCTGGCATATTTCGCCGCATCTCATCATGAGCTTACCACAGAGTTCTGTAAAATATGAAGTGAAACAAATGAATAATACTTTCGATGAAACACTTAAAACGCATAGTCGCAGGTATTTTTCCAATTGGAAAGTAAACGAAGTCTGCATAATACTCACGGTATTCCTGGCATAAACTCTTCCACCAAGATAGAGTCGGCAACAGTGTGAGGCTCCTTGAAGGAACACAAACGTTCCATATGATAAAGATTATAGTAACCTTTCTGTGCCTATCCAGCTATTGGTATCAGGATCGAAGCTAATTCATTTGATACGAGGGAAATAGAGGAAAGTAAAGGACTCTTTTCCATGCCTTTTTGTACACTGGGTATTTGGTATTAGTCTCAAGCGTGTGTAGATTAAACGGGTTGCTGACGAAATCATTATGTTAATAAAATAAGTTAACGGGCAAAATAAAACAAAGAACAAATTGTAAAATGTAATAATTCAGCAAGATAAATAAATAAGGCATACGCATTAAGGTAAACAATAATTGCTTCAATAAGTAAAGCAATAAAAATAAATTAATTACATCAAAGATACGAGATACAAGACACAATGAGTGATTTTACAGTCATAAAAAATAAACACATGATATTTAAATGCAACGAGAGGAAAGATGTTAAAAGAAGATGACGTGATATAGTGATGAAGTTAACATGTAACAAAGTATTGTGATTGAGACAGAACGAAATTAACTCAAGAAAGTAACTTAGAATGTCCACATGTTTATCTGAAATGTCACTGATGCCATCAAACACATTTATTTTTCAATGTTGCATGCCCTTTCCCTGACATACCTATCAAACCCAAAGTCCATGTTTGATCTTCTAAGACACGTTATTAGCAATCACAGAGTTAACAACAACAAGAAACAACAAACAAACAAACAAAAGACGCAATTCGTAAACTATATTTGATGAACAATACTCGATTGCTCAAATATATCGAAGTATCATATATTGCGCGATTCCAGTCGTTGCTATGCACATAGAAGGACTTCCTATTAAGTGTTCGAATTCCGTGGGGATGGACAACATGTCCCAAAATTCGAACAATATCAACGACTATGTATTTAGCATTTCAACCAAAGTATTATGTGTTTATCGACTTCGTATAATATATAACTCTGCACTATGCACGTGACAAGATGCAGCGAAATATTCCAGGCAAGAAATCGTGCAATATTTTATTCATGTTGTCTGTTTTTAAATTCTCCAAAGGAATACATTGTTTTGAATTGTTGCTGTGTTTCCGTTGTTGTAAATATCATGCAAAGACGATGTTACCAGTTGTTACACGGCGGATTTGCTGGTTGTGTATGTCTTGTGTATCTACTGTTAGTTAGTTAGTTAATTAGTCGACAGATCATCCTCACTGCATAATTAAACATTCAGTCCATAAGTGCTCCCCTCCTCAGTAAATCCCGCAGCGTGTAGCAATTGACGACACCAGTTCTGTGTTGGTTTATTAATCTTCTTTGGCTTCCCGCACATTGGTCTTGTTTGACCCCGCCTCTTTTAATTTGCTGTTCTCGTATCCTGACCATGGTTGTGGATTCCCAGTCATCACTTGCTGAATCCACTGTTGCAAATATCATTCAAAAATTTAGTTAATATGTATATTCCAAATTCTGACCTTACTTCTAATTTCTCTTCCACGAGCCCACCCGGGCCATGCGTTTTTGCTTTATCAGAAATTAATTGCAAACCAATGAATGTAAAATTGTTTAGACGATCAATTTATGCTTGGGGTTGATCGCAACGTCCCGCAGAGGACATGCAGCATTAAAAAATGTTTAAACATACCCACCCACCCCACACCCCCACCCACACACACACGCACAATGAGCAAACCCATAGTGTAACAATCCTCTAATCAAATAAGTCCCCAGTATCACCCGGCCCTTGGAGCACATTGGCAAGACTAGCACAGCTCCGGTCCCCATGGAAAGTGACAAGACTTGCACAGCCCCGGGTCCCAGAGGAAGGTGACAACACCAAGACTGCCCCAGCAGCTGATTGATCTGTTGTGTGGGTAGAAGAGATAATCACATTAGAAGTCACTCTCTTCCAGGGAGATGACAGAAACGGCGATATTCCACTCACACTCTGCTTCGGAAATAATCAAGAATGTGGTGCCATAGACCCATCTTCTCAAATAGTTATACGGGATTAGAAGAGTTAAACCTGTCTAGCTAAAGTTAGTTGCACATCTTTACAGGACATAGCAATCAAGCCCAGCATTATTTGGCTGTTCGTGATTCTTAGGCAAGTTCACGTTCAGTAGTTTGCCATTGCCTTCTGAACGACCAGCATCTATACCATTTCATAACAACAACGTAAGGTGGTCTTCTGCCAAATCGCCTACAGCTGTGTTTTGAACGCAGTATGAGAAAAAAAAAAGTTGGAGGGTAACTTGCCAGTTCTGTGGATCGAACGCAGACCACTGTTGTAAGCAAGCAGACTAACCACTTTGTCATCGAGACTAACTTTACATTCTCAGAAGCCGGGAACCAAGAATCTTGTATTACTGTAACATGTTACCTGTATGATAGCTGAGGGTCAGCTCCGTAGTTACATTATGTTGGGTAAATATCACAGAATGACGTCTTGTAACAATTTATTTAAATAAGTAACAATTTTCTCTAAGCAAGAACGTAGTTAGACGGGTTCTAAGAATATCTTTTATACATAAAAGAACAAATGCATCCATACCACAAGATCTGAATACTGAAGAAGGTTGGCTACTAAAGAAGTTAAAATAAAATAAAAAATTGCAATATTTTGGTCACTTGAAACGTTATGGCAGTGTGGAGAGAATGGAGGGGTATATTCCTGGGAAGAGAAGAAAAACAAAGAGAAGATGAGTGCAGGATGTGACAGATGATGTCTTGATGGGTGTATCGGACTTGGAACATGTTGCTTATGACCGATAAGATTTCCGAAAATTGTTTTGGGAGCAAAAATGACAGAAAAAGAGAAAAGAAAAATCACAACAGAAATGAGATTCATGAGGAGAATACTCAATGAATCAAGAAGAGATAAGATCAGAAATGAAGAAATCTGGACTAAAGTGGGGGTTATAGCTGCACTAGATTTTATTAGAAGGCAGAAAGTCAAATGGTTTGGCCATGCAAGTAGGTTACCAACTAACAGTATACCACAACAAGCAATGATGTACAGACCAGGGGGAAACAGAGGTAGAGGCCGACCACGTAAACGAAGGACGCAGGGAATAACAGGGTCCATAGGAATATCGATACATGAAGCCCATAAGCGGGCACTCTCCCGCTGTTTATACTTCACCTCGACACCGCAAGGTACATGAGAAACATGATGAGATGAGGTTTAGGGAGCGAATTTCTGCAAAGTATATGCTAATGAATGAATCATTGAATGAATCATCGAATGATTCAATCGATGAATCACGAATCATGAAATCAATGAATCATGAATGAAAGAGCACCGATATGATAGGGCCATCACAGTTTGTAGGTCTGGGTGCACACATTTCTAGGTGATCAGTCTTTCCCCCATTTAACGAAACGACGAACGCAGTTGTCGAACCTACATCTGACAACGCTCATGACATTATTGACACAGCTCCCTAACAGCTACGCTAACGCGACCAAATTCTCTGCTCAATGCAAAATCATAATCATCATCTTTTTCTTTTTATTATTCCAGAGCCATCCAAACGAGCACGCACGGCCTACACGAGTGCACAGCTGGTCGAGCTGGAGAAAGAGTTCCACTTCAACAGATACCTGTGTCGTCCACGAAGGATTGAAATGGCGGCATTGCTAAACCTGACAGAAAGACAAATTAAAATATGGTTTCAGAACCGACGAATGAAATTCAAGAAAGAGCAACGAGGTAAGGGCTCGATGGACAAGCATAGCACCAAGTCAGAAGGGAGTTTCTCCGGAAGTGACACAGAGAACTCTTCGTGTCATGGCATGTCTGGTTTAGGAGGAGATAGAAGTCCAGGGATAGTGGATTGCGCTGTTGCCAAGGCAGTCGCTGGGAGTGTTGGTGGAAATAACGCTGGAGGAGCTACGGGGGACAACAACGGTGATATAAATGGCCTGCGTTTATCACCCACCTCAGGTCCTGGTGAAACTAACCACTTTTTGCAGTCTCGTCCCGTCAGAGGCCACTCACCAAACACTTCCATGAGCGACCTTGAGTCTGCTTGCAGTATGCAAGCCCAGTCTCAGCTACGATCACAGAGTGGCATGCAACACCCTCATCACGAACCGCCGGCTCTAACACACCAACAACAACAACAACAGCAGCAGAACATCAAATCCGAGAGTCCCAACTCAGGTATTATGTCACCTGGTCAACCTAATGCAGTTAAGCTAAAAAATCATCATCAGCAGCAGCAGTCCCGACAACAACAACAACAACAACAACATCAACCACCATCCTCCCACGGACATGATAACCATTCTCCCGTACCAGCAACTTCCAACCCATACACCCATGGGAATGTACATCAACAGCGGCACCTTCAGCAGCAGCAGCATATGGCCAACCACAGCTCCGGCTATGGACCACTTCCTTCAAGACATTACCCAGGAAGCAACAACATGCTAGTGACTGGAAGTATGTATTCAGAAATCAACCCTTTAGACAACCATACGAATGTACACAGTTCCATGAACTCTCACCCGGGTCTTAATTCTCCCATGAACTGCTCTGGGTCAACAATAGGATACAGTCAAGGCACATACGACTATATACCAAAGCTGACTCATTTGTAAAGGACATTGCAAGCACTTTGTCTGGGCTTGTATTGTGGGGTTACCATCGACGTTATGTAGAAGACATTGCAAGTATTTTGTCAGGGTATGGTTGGTGAAGCTGTCATCAATATTATGTAAAGGATATTGCACGTGTTTGTCAGGGAATGCTCGGTGAAGCTGTCATCAATATTATGTAGAGGACATTGCAAGTATTTTGTCAGGGTAAGGTTGGTGAATCTATCATCAACATTATGAAGAGGAGATTGCAAATAGTTTATCAGGGTATGGGTGGTGAAGGTAACATCAATATTATGTAGAGGACATTGTAAGTATTTTGTCAGGGTATGGTTGGTGAAGCTATCATCAATATTGTGAAGAGGACATTGCAAGTAGTTTGTCAGGGTATGGTATGTGAAGCTATCATCAATATTGTGAAGAGGACATTGCAAGTAGTTTGTCAGGACATGGTTGGTGATGCTATAATCAATATTATGTTGAGAACATTGCAAGTATTTGCCAGGGCACGTATGTTGTAGCTATAATCAACATTATTCAGGCATTTTATCAGGTTATGTTGGGTAAAGTTATCATCAACATTATTCTGCAATATGTCCTGTCTGAAGACTATCTTGAGAAATGAATTCGCGTGTATTGTTTAGCACTCACAGAAGACGACAGGCATAAATAGAAAAATATGTAGGGCAAATATAAAATATCGCTTGTAAATTATTACATCTCGTCGGTGACGAAACAAGTGTGTGTTTAACTGTCAATGTTTCCGTTGTCTAGTTTGTATTCCGTGTTCTCATGTTTTCTACAGGTCTACTATGAGTGTTGATCAATGCCATGTATTGATATCAAACGCCCTTTCGATGTATTTAGCGCTTGCACGGCGTCTGACGTCTTAGAATGTACTAGAACGATACATCATGTGTAAGTTTGTTTTCAAGAAATTAAATCATGATTGATATTAATCACCTCCGAAGCTTGAGGAGTATCATAACAGATAAATATAAATTTAAATTTTGTTGCGTATCCCTTACGGAACGTTGCAGTCAACACCAGCATTTTTCAGCTGCTGTTGATGTACTAGGCAAGAATTACGTTCAGCAGTTTGTCATTGTTTCTGAACGACAGGCTCCCATACCAGCACGTTATAACATTATGCTTGGAGGTTGCACCGCGTACGACATCTTGTTCCTCTTATAGTCCATGCCGTGTGACGTTGGTGATCTTGTCTGGCCAGAGCCTTCTGTCTCTTGTGCTGCCAATTATTTCTGCTACCGACGCTCCTCCATGCCGTGTTGTCAAACTGTCCAGCACCTTCTCTCTTGGTCTTCCCTGCCTCTCTTTCCCTACAACAAGCATGTTGTGACAACATACTCCAGCTTTTTAATTCTCATGACATACCCAAAGTATGTGGACTTTCTATTTCTGAAGCTAGTAACCAGTTCTCTTTGTGAGTTAACCTCTTTCAAGATATCGTTAATGCTCTTTCTATCCATCCACGGTGTTCTCACCATTCTTCTATAACACCACATCCCGGATATGACCTGGCAGTTCAATATAGCATCACGTGATGCGGAATAGCTCCTTGGAGTTCTCTGTTGCCAAATGGTTAAGCCAACCGCCTCGCGCTCCGAAGGTTGTGGGTTCGATTACGAATTCCACCATTTTGCATGCAATTTTCTCGGAGACTCCTGGGGGTCATAGCTGGTTCGTGCTCTGTGCGACACTTTCGGCAGCCCGTCCTGCGGAAAGAGACTGAGCCATGTTGGATCAAACTCTGAGCATTGAAATTTAACGTCTGGCCGTTAAACCCTTTAAAGCTTTTGTAATGTCTATACGATGTATCATTTACTAGATCACTGCCTTTAGACTGATTCGCTTTGGAACTAAATTACCACGGCCTGTAATTGGGGTACACTGTCATGTAATATTCAATCACCATGTAACTGATATTACTGCACGTAGTATCCTAGAGGTGTTGGATATATGGGGAGTTGGGGAGGGGGGTGGTGGTTGAATATGAGGAATTAAGGCCACCTGGCCTAGGCAGTCGCCGCGTTTGGAATTTCTTTACGGAGGATTTGAACCCGGGTCTTTCGAATGGATGTCAGACGTGGTAGCCACTTGTCCAGACACTCCTTTGTGTGTTCCCATTTAGAAAATATAACCTCAAGACGGAAACCTTTCCAGAGTTGTGGACTGTTAGGCTTTCTCAATTTCACATGAGGTTCATCATATAGCTTTATGAGGATCTGATCCCATTAGTACAGATCTAAGCTCGACCAAGTCTGGCAGATTTGCTACTAGAGACTATGCTAGAATTTGTCAAATCGATCTGGGCTTCGTGGTCGACCAGGCCTAAAAGTGGGTAGCAGGAAATTTCTTGGATAGTAAAGGTAGCCGGAATGATACAGACCACATCTCCCAGAGAGTATCAATTGGTCTGTACAGATACGCCCAATTCCCTTTAAGGCGAGTGAAATGGTCTTTTACTTACATTACTGAATCAGTTAATCGGTGGTCGCGGGGGCTTACTTCTGGTGGCGAGGTGATCATGTGTTCCATTAACCACCAGGCTAGGTTTGTTAAATAAAATTTGACCTGTGTCTAAATGTGCGCCCCAAAATGGCCCCGAGAAGTAATGGTTGTCGGTGTGATGTTATCCACATTACCCATTAAGTGCTGATTGATCTGTACAATATGCCGTGTGATATTGTCCAATCACCTATTAAGTGCTGATTGATCTGTACAATATGCCGTGTGATATTGTCCAATCACCCATTAAGTGCTGATTGATCTGTACAATATGCCGTGTGATATTGTCCAATCACCCATTAAGTGCTGATTGATCTGTACAATATGTCGCTAACACCTTATACCCAATACTTCTCATGGCGTGTAAACTAGACCTTAATTTGACGTTTTTTAATCAAGTAATCAAAAGTGATTGGTCAAGTCTTTGAACGCCGCTGTAATCACGAAATCCGGTAAAGTGGATGTGTAGAAACAACAGTAAAAGACGTGTCTGTGATAGCCATGTTTCTCACTGTACTAGAGGTCAGTGTTCTGTGCTTATAATTGTTAGAACAAATGTCTGTTTGATATATTACGCCCCGTTGAAACAATGAATGGCTGTTATGTGTAGTTGTAGGGCTAATTTCAAAGTTGAGGATTTTCTTCTGATGTCTAAGTGCTCAAACTAGCCGTTTCCTGTTGCCGAAGAATCAGTTGCCTATAAATTAATTTTGACTTGATTCATGAAATTAAATGTCACTTTTACATGTAAACTACATTCATATCTTAGTATTGCTTTTATGACTACATGCATTAGTTGAACATTTATTGCTATATTGGTGTGTTGACTTGTCTGTAGCAGTTGGTTCAAAACTCCATAAAAGACGACATTCTTAATGCCAAAATATCTCCAAAGTAAAAAACATGTTTCATAATCTGGGTGCTCTTCTTCTTCTTCTTCTTCTTCTTCTTCTTCTTCTTCTTCTTCTTCTTCTTCTTCTTCTTCTTCTTCTTCTTCTTCTTCTTCTTCTTCTTCTTCTTCTTCTTCTTCTTCTTCTTCTTCTTCTTCTTCTTCGTCGTCGTCGTCGTCGTCGCCGTCCTGGTTAGAGAATTGTTTCTGGAATTAATTACCTCAGCTTCACCATCACCTGGTGCGGCTTCTCAAAGTCTTATCATATCAGTGGAGTAGGAGCAATCAATCATTCACGTCGGTATTCATGGGCAATGAGTGTACTCCAATATAATTAGAATTGTTAGAACTTTCACTCCAAATATCACACAATTATGATAAACATGCTACTCACACAACAAACCTGCTTCCACCAACATCCCCCCAGCCCCAGATAAAACTTGTGACATGGCATGTTTCAGAGAGTCTGTCGGGGCGTCCAGTAACGACACAATGCGACACGACAGAAAATATTATACATCAAATTCGTCAAACACAATAAATTAAGTGGCCTGGAAATCTTCTGGGAATGAGATAATGGCACATTTAAGAAAGACATAAAGATCTACATACAGAATAGAGTAAGACCCACCCCCCCCCCCCCCCCCCCACACCCACAAACACACCCACTCAATAAAATTATGCATATATATCCCAAAGAGTAATCTAAGCAAGCACGGATATGACGCAGCATTGGCAACACATCTTGCCTTCTAACTCAAACTTAGGGCTTTCCTACCCATCTGCTTAACAATAAGTGTGGATTAGAAAAAAAGAAAAAAAAACAGACAGACATCTGCCAGGAGCTGGACAACAGAATCATATATAAGTTGTTAGACACACGGTAGTCCCTTTGTCCGCTTTCTCTACGAATGGAATCATAGAGGAACATCCACTGTAACGATGCTCATTAGAATACACTTTTAATCAGCTCAGTTAAGAAAGCGAATTCGCGTTGAAACACATCAAAATTATTTAAGCATAAGGTATGCTTTTGATAGAGTTAGACATGTCAGCATGGTGGATATGCTTGCAGATCTACAAATTGATGGGAAAGACATTAGACTTATAAAAAACATATATTGGAAACAACAAGCTGCAATAAGGATTGATAATGAAGTGGGACAGTATCAGCCAATTAAGAGAGGTGTTAGGCAGGGATGTGTGATGTCTCCAGATCTTTTTTCCCAATACAGTGAAAATATTTTCAGAAATGTAGAGGATATAAATGGAATCAGCATTGGAGGACGAAACATCAATAACATTAGATATGCAGATGATACAGTATTAATTGCAGACAATGCGCAGGACCTGCAACAATTAGTAGATGCGGTTGTTGTACACAGTGAGCAACTGGGGTTAGAATTAAATTTTAAAAAACTCAGGTTATAGTCGTCACTAGGAAAGAAGACGTGCCACAATGTAATATACAAGTAAATGGAAATATTCTTCAACAAGTGAATCGGTACAATTATCTTGGAACAGTCATAACATCTGATGGGAGATGCCTTGAAGAGATTAGAACAAGAATCGCCATGGCGAAAGTAGCCTTTAGCAAGATGAAAAACATTCTGACCAATAAAAAGATGTCAACTGAAACGAGAAAAAGAGTGTTGAGGGGATACATAGAGCCTGTTCTTTTGTATGGATGTGAAACTTGGACAATGAGCAGTCAAGCTGAAAAGCATCTGATGACTGCAGAAATGTGGTTTCTGAGGAAAATGCAAAGAATGCCATGGACAGACAAAAAAACCAATGACCAAGTACTACAGGAGACAAATGAACATCGTAAACTGATTAGAGAAATTAGACGTAGACAGTCAAAAAAAATTTTGGACATGTTATGAGAAGAAATGGATTGGAGAACTTAGTGACAACTGGCAAGATCGAAGGGAACAGACCAAGAGGAAGACCGAGAGGAAAATACCTGGATCGCTTGGCCACATGGCATGGACGAGACAGGAACACTGAGCTGGTCCACGACACTGGTGATCGAGTGAAATGGCGAGTCATGACCGCCCACGCTTTCCGGTATGGCACATGATTGATTGATTGATGAAACAGTAACATTTCTATGAAAGGTTATTAAAGGACACCCAAAATAAAAAAAGAGACAACCTTTACTATTAAATATGTTGCTTATCATCAACTGTTATGGCAAAATAAAGTACTGGTGTCTTAAATTGCAATAATGACATAAATATCAAATATATCATAAATTCAAGATAGGTTGTCCGGATCTGTGTGCCTGGAGTAATATCCCCCAAACGGCCTGTCATGTCCAACTGTCCTGTCCTGCCCAACTTTGTACAGTGAACATAAACAAGTATGGCATCAACTATCTTCATTCTACAAAAAACTGTACGGGAATTTCGTGAACCAGAAAATAAGCCCTGCATGTACCCACTATGTGTGAGTGTAAAGGAGATAGAAGATCACATCCATTTGCTTAAGAATGAAGAGTGACGTATTGAGAGAACGAGGGGCCTCGTCAACCAACACAGAACTGGCTCTATTAACCGTCGGATGCTGATACATACAAGTATGTTGGACGAGAGGCTCTGAGCACCTATATATTTGTCCGGAGTGCAAGGATGATACCCCAACAGATAACAGATAAGAATGAAGTTCTCGTAAAATAAATTTTTTTTTTTTTTTATTCACAAAACAGAGAGCCAAACAATTCAGTGTCTTCTGTTGTAGTGTAACAGTTATGCAGGAACCTTTCCCTTTAGTCTTCTGGCTCTAGATTCTTACAGAGCAGATATTGCCGAGAGCGCATCTGTTAAACTGTAGTTAAACATTACTATTTGTCTTTTAGAAATAGATTTTATTCTGAATACGCGTTTCTGATACTCATTTCTAAACGTGTGTGTTTCAACTCTGAAATTAATAGAACAAGTTCCCTGTGGCTATTGATCCAGAATGCTACCCCGGGAGTCATGACCCGGACGGGTCAGCCACCTGGGAGTGT
Organism: Cepaea hortensis; assembly: GCA_963921405.1. Taxonomy (NCBI): domain Eukaryota; kingdom Metazoa; phylum Mollusca; class Gastropoda; order Stylommatophora; family Helicidae; genus Cepaea; species Cepaea hortensis. The sequence continues at coordinate 105,946,898 of OY992883.1, forward strand.
CAGGGGGGTAAAGGGGCCGAAACATTCGGCCAAGGTGGACTTCTTCTGTTGATCAGAAAGCTCTTGCCGTGCTTGGTCCCCGGCGGAGGTTTACCACATGTGATATGAAAGACAGACCTACAATGTTTAGCTGTATTTATAGTCGAGCATTAGTTTAGTTGTTGCTCAGGGTGATTCACGGAATGCTTGTTTCATATATTTAGTTGACATGTGCTTGCTCGGAATGTCTGACGGGTTGCCTGTGATGTCAATACCTGGTATCAAGGGTTTTAGCTGTTGTAAATACCCTCTTTTTCATAAATGGAAAATTGTGTTGGTTGGGATTTATATTGAACGTTAAATCGCCAGGAATTGAAATTTTAATGTAATATTAATATCTTTGAAATTTACCCTGGTCAGTGGTCAGTTAGCAGAGCTGCTTTAGAACACTTGCATATCCAGACTGTGGTCTAGGTTAAAAACTCATAAGAGATGGGATTTTTGTTTCGACGACTGCAGCTCTGATGTCGACCTGGGTCATAAAATTCGTACTGAGTAATTTTAAGAATTTTCTGGGAATGTCTCACAAGGAGTAGTGACAAGAAAATGAACTGATCACCCAAACTCCTCAAGTTCTGACCTAGTATATTTGAAGGCCAAACATTTCCTACCAGCACAATAATTACCACTGGATTGCATTTACTGTTAGATCCTATTTCCTAATGGGTTGATCTCAGCTGCCATTTCTCCGAGATGACAATGTATGTTATGCTATAGATAAAACGTTTTGTAGACTGGTATATTATATTCAACGAGACATTCTGAAACAAAAGCACCAGTTTTCAATTTGTCACTTTTAAAACTGGCGGAAACAGCAATAATTATGAACAACAAACAATGTCACCTCAGAATATATGAATCAAAGCAAATAAATAACCAGTGACAATTTATACTGTCATAAGTATAAACAGCATCGTGGAATTACAAGGAAACAGGAGTTGAGTAATGTATATCGCACCTTACAATCTATGGAACTAGCAAACGCTAAGCAACAATGTGTATCACAAATAATAATATTTAACACGGTATCGTACACATAAGATTGGAAGCATTAGTTAATGATTTCAACATCTGTAGCGGTGGATACAGGCATAGCAAACAAAAACATAGAAACTAAAGACAATGAACATATGTACAGAACAATACACACGTTGTAGTTGTACCAGCCCCGTCGTTCGAGTTATTCATGCGTATACGACATGAAGAGCTTGGGCAGTGGTCAAGACTTGTCTTGGATCCCGGAAGTCCAACAGTGTACTCATTTCCATCACCTGGTCCCCAAGCATCAGTGTATGCCTGGGCATGACTTGTCTTTGATCCCGGAAGGCCAGACATCATCATATTCGACACCGTGTCTCTCAAGAATGTGAAAAGAGATTAACTCACCCAAATACCAATTGTCAACTTGTAAGCCATATGGAAAACTGCAACTGCCAAGCCTACCTTATCGTCTCTTACGACACACTTGGTAGGTTGCGATGTTATTATTCGTAACTTCATTGGCAGGCCCCGGGGACAGACGAGCGAAAAATACTCCAAACTATGAAGAAGTTGGGAATAAGTATCCCACATGCATAAAAGGCATGAATAAACACAAACAACTACTGGCTGAAATGACTCCACTTGTATCTGTCTGAATTACAACCTGTTTATAATCGAGTTGTAGTGTAGATTTAACACTGAGGTAAACCAGAAGTGCGTGTATGTTACCTTGGAAAGTTCCCATAATGAGGAAGACTTTAACACTGAGGTAAACTCTACGGCACTAGAAGTACTTGTGTGCTATCTTGAAAAGTTCCCAAAGTGACGAAGACTTTAAGGTAAACACTACGACACTAGAAGATCTTGTATGTTAATTTGGAAAGTCCCCATAGTGTATGTAGAAGGCAAATGGAGCAGAGAGCAAGCAGATTTTAACCTAAACTCAAAAAACTGTCGTTACTGCCTACAATACCTTGTGGTGTTGGACAGTGTGGGTGTTGAGCATGAAAAATTAAGGCCGTCTGGCTAGTGCAGTCGCCGCCAACTGTACAGGTTAGGATTTTCTTTTACCCACGACAGAAAAAAAAAAAGAAGTCCATCACCCTATCGATGATTCGAACCTAGGTCTCCCTATTGGCAGTCCGACGTTCTAACATAAATACGTCTTATTACAAGCTAAACATAGTATTCGATAAGTATCAAGTCTAAATGTGTCCGACAGCTAGAACCAATGAAGACACATACCATGAAGAGTGATAACAATATGTGCATGTATACTTAATGGGAGTTATCTAATTGTTATTTAAAACGACAAGGGAAAACTACCACATTATCTTCCACTGAATACATTAAATAGCATGTCACACAGCTGTTCACAAATGTCATATTCGTCTTCGCACAGAAACACCTAGCATAAATGAGCTGCTTCACATACGAAAACATGGCAGGAGATGCCCCACATACGAAATAATTGCGTGAGCTATCGCACATTCGAAATCAGATTTAACATAAACTAGTCACACTTAGTGGAAAGTCATGGGTAATGGAAGAAGGCAAATATAATAGCGAAAGACACAGATAATGGAAGAAGGCAAATATTATGGAGAAAGACACTGATAATGGGGAAAGACACAGATAATGGGAAATTACACAGATAATGGGAAATGACACAGATAAATGGGAAAGACATAGATATTGGGAAATGTCACATAATGGGAAATAACACAGATAATGGAGAGAGACATAGATAATGGGGAGAGACACAAATAATGGAACAAGGCAAATATTATGGGGAAAGACACAGATAATGCGAAATGACACAGATAAATGGGAAATGACACGGATAATGAGGAGAGACACAGATAATGAGGAGAGACAGATAACAAATGATACCACGAACTCCATTGATTCTCACTCCAATGATGGAATCAACCTATCTATGTAGCAATTAAGTGGGAAAAATTAGGGGCAGGGGTGAGTATGTGAAAACCGGGGTAGAACTGTGGCTAGTACGCATGCCTGTGACCCGGTAGTTACATTTTTGAATTCGTCCTGCGGCCATCATCATCATGTGCCCGGTCAGCTGGCGTCGGCGTTCAAGTCTCTCCACAGATCTCGGTCTTTGATGTTCTGGGACGGATTTTTAAAAGAGGCATGGGCTTCCAGGCTGCCCCAGCTTAAACAGGGGTACCTGGAAATGTCATGGGGAAGAAAGGTGGCCGCTGTGATATTAACCACGTCACTCATTAAGGGCCGAATAGTCTGTAAAAAATAACTGTGTAGAACCGTGCTCCTTTAGACTCGTAACGGTTTATGTTTACCTTGTCCCATTACTTAGTCTTAAGGCTTGCAAAACAGGGTTCGAGACTTGGTTATGCATGTCTGAGAAAGCGAGGTGGTTTAACAATATTTTAGCGCAGGCATAGAGTGAATGTGACGATTGTTGCCTCACAGAATGTCTATGTCATTGTTTATATACTTCTAGTCATTGTATGTTTACGTCTGTGTCACTTTCTAGCCATCATTACTTAATTGCGCTTGTCGTGCGAGAAATTACAAACATAATTAATAACGATTTTGTGAATATTCACCCATGCTTGTACATCACATTTTAACGGTTCCCAAGTCATATCATTTTGTACTATCCAAATGATCTTGTGTATATTGTAAATATCTCGTTTTCCTATCTCATCGCTCAAGTTGAATTCTAGGTATTTATGTGTGTACATTGTCGGCAAGTTATCGTTTTCTGCGTGAATCTAATGATGCTGAAATATTGATGAATGTTATTCTCTGTATATGAATTCTGGTTACGTGAAATTTGTTTCCTTAGGCTCAAACTTGTGAACATAATTCAAAATGCAATTGTGATTTCCGTTTTTTTTTTTTTTTCTAATTTAATGTTCATGTCCTCCTGTTTCGCTTAGTGCAAGAAGTAAACATTTTTGAACAACTTGATTCTTGGGCTCTGTAATTTATGTTTCTTTGTAATGTAATATGATGTATAGATATCATCATCTAGTGCCAAGCTGGCTGGTGTGGGCGATCATGCCTCTCCACACACTGAGATATCCGATGGCATAGATCGTGTGTTGACTTTTCCGTGCATTAACGCAAGACTTTCAAGAATGCTCTCTCGCTGTCTTCGTCTACAATACATTAAGATATATATATATATATATATATATATATATATATATATATATATATAACCAAACAAGGACCACGAAAACACCTCACAAGCAACAGAACACAGAAGAAGAACCTACTGAAAACTGCACCTTTAAAGATCTTCTACTTGCGGACGATCAAGCGCTAATTGCCAAATGAAAAGCAGAGGAGTCTCCGTGGCGAAGTGGTCAAGTCGTTTGACTCGGGTTCCGAAGGATGTGAGTTTGATTCCGGGCCGCGAGCCGCGTCCTTCGGTTCACGAGTGAAATTTTTCGGAGACTCCTGTGGGTCGTCGCTAGAGCTACGGAGTTTGTGCTTTGTGCGATGCTTTCCGCGCTGCGGAAAGAGACAAAGCCATATTGGATAAAACCCGGTGCAATGAAGTCGACCCTGTCGACTTTTAAGTCCACAGTTTTTTTTTTCAAAAGCAGAACCACTTGTGTACATAACTAGATTAAACAAAGTGCACTAGGAAATACTACGATAATTAGCATAAGTAAAACAGAGGTCATGACTATAACAAAAGTAGGGGGGGGGGGGGGGACAACAAAGAAGCTTCTAAAAGAACACCCACTGAAACAAGTAAGGAGCTTCAAGTACTTAGGAAGTAATAATATCATCATATGGCATATCAGAAGGCGAGATCCACAATAGCAGCAGTATCACACATCAGCCATTTACCTCTGAAGTCGAAGTAAGTTCGCCTGATGGCGAGGGACAACGGTAATATTGAAAGTTAATCCACTCGCAAACATAAATCAAGGGCGCTAGAAATAGTAGCATGTTTGTGGACTAAGCTTAAGTTCAAAGCGAGGGAAAGCAAACAATAACAACAACAAAAACACCGGTCGGATTTACTCGCGAAGACAGTTCTTGGTTCCATTTTAGTCTTCGTCGACCTGGAAACCTTGGTTAATTTCGAAACCCCTCCTAGTTGCAAATTCGAACCCATTTTCACCCGGCCGGCAGGCGATCATCTGGCCACTAACCACCCTCAGCTCACGTTTCATACTTTCTAGAGTGAGTTCTCAACGCGCGGGGTCTCACTTAAGATAAACCACGTAAATATTTCTATCGTTGCGTGACATCAAGAATGTATATCGGTGCTTTTTAGAAGCACACATTTCAAAAAGAAAGAAATTGTAAACTAAAATTATATCTGAATAACATAAGACATTGCGATAACTACAAATAAAGCTAAATACAAAGTCTGAATGGAGAAAAATAACAGCTTAACTTTACACAAGACTCGGTATTTCATTAACAGTTGAGGGGAGCAGTATTATCATTTACCGACTAAGGGCAGAACACAACAGATTGGGATAAACTATTCCCAGGGCAAGATCATTACCTCTTCGTAAGCAAGTATATGACATTGGTTTAAATCAATAGACTAGGCTATCGGCTACACTAAGATACCATCTTAACCAATAGACATGGCTACGAGTTACACTAAGATACCATTTAAGCCAATAGACTGTGCTAACATCTACGCTAAAATAACTTCTAAACCAATAAACTGGGCTACCATCTACACTAAGATACCATCTAAACCAATAGACTGAACTACTATTTACACTAATAGACCAAGGGACAGGTGTAATACATAAAGCTAGTCCACAAGCAAAGACTAGTCCAGCTACGCCCGACTTCAAAGCGAGCCAACAAAAACAAAATCGAATAGACTAAGATACTTTGTAACCAATAGGCTTATATACCATCTAAACTATTAAACCAACACCACCTAATCCTTAGCTAAACTTTAGCAAGATGAAAAACATACTGACCAATAAAAAGATGTCAATTGAAACATGAAAAAGAGTGTTGAGGTGCTACATAGAGCCTGTTCTTTTGTATGGATGTGAAACTTGGACAATGAGCAGTCAAGCTGAAAAACATCTGATGGCTGCAGAAATGTGGTTTCTTAGGAGAATGCAAAGACTACCATGGACAGACAGAAAAACCAATGACCAAGTACTACAGGAGACAAATGAAAATCGTAAATTTATTAGAGAAATTAGACGTAGACAGTCAAAATGATTTTTGGACATATGAGAAGAAATGAATTGGAGAACTTCGTGACAACTGACAAGATTGAAGGGAACAGACCAAGGGGAAGACCGAGAAGTAAATACCTGGATGGCTTGGCCACATGGTATGGTCGAGACAGGAACACTGAGCTGATCCATGACTCTGGTGATCGAGTTAAATGGCGAGTCATGACCGCCAACGCTTTCCGGCATGGCACATGATTGATTGATTGATCTAAACCTTTAGACTAATACACAGTTTACACTAACTGAATAAGAAGCTATCTAATCCGACAGACTGAACTAAAATTCACACTAATAGGCTAAGATACAATGTAAACTATAGATTTATTTACCACCTAAATAAATAAGACTGAGCTACTATATATAATAATAAATTTAAAAAAAAATTTTTTTTTTAAATCTAAATCAACAGACTGATACACAATTTACACTATCTGGCTAAGAAACATCTAATCAAATAGACTAAGGTAATATTTGTAATACACACTAACATAACACATAAAGCAGTAGACCAAGATACCATCTCCTCTAATTGACTAAGACACAATTTTAACTAATAGATCAAGACACCACATAATTAATTGACTAAAACATCATATACTCAAATAGACTGCGCTACCATCTGGACTATAGACCAAGGTAAATCAATGGGCTAAGATACCATCCGCACTATATTATTAAATTTGTATCTAAACCATTAAACGAAACCACTATCCACAATAATTGATTTTAATTAATTTTTGTTGCGTATCCCTTACGGGACGTTGCAGTCAACACCAGCATTTTCAGCTGCTGTTGATGTACTAGGCAAGTGTTACGTTCAGTAGTTTGCCATTGCTTTCTGAACGACCAAACTCTATACCTTTTTCGAAAAAACCAGCACCGCCGTGTTTCGAACCCGGGTATACGGGCTCACAAACCGCGTTCGCAAGCCCTTCAGCCACAGAGACCGGGCAGCGCCGTTAGGCTACTCTTTTTCGATTTCCAACTGCCAAGGGATTTTTTACGTGCGCAACAATACACACGGGCGTCTGATCTCACTACCCACAGACCCGGGGAAATTTATTACTGGAAGTCCAGGTGGATTTTTTAAATAAATCCCGGTCCTCACCGGGGCCTGAACCTGGGACCTCCATCACTCGAGGCAGACACCATACCTCGAGACCACTCATCCCCCAGCTTTGTATCAGCGTGGTATTGATTCAGTTAAACAAGTGAATCGGTCCAACTTTCTCGGAACAGTTCATCACATCTCATGGAAGGTGCCCCGTAGAGATTAGAACACAAGTCGATATGGTACATGTGGCCTTTTGCAAACTGGTAAACAAATACACGCTTATCAATAAAAAAAAAAGCTGTCACCTGCAATGAGAAAGAAAGTGTTGTGTTATATAGAACCTGCACTTGTATTTGCATGCTAAACATTGACAATAAATAGACACGCCGAGAAATATCTGGCAGTGGAAATTGTGGTTTCTGGGGAAAATGCAAAAAGTACCATGGACGGAGAGGAAAACCAATGAGCAAGTCCTACAAGAAAGACGTGAATAACGTGAAATGATTATAGAAATTATACGCAAGCATTCAATTTGACGGGCACATTATAAGGGTAAATAGACTGGAAAGCATATGGACAACTGGCAAGATTGACGGCAAAGGAACAAGGTGAAAGCACACAAACACACACACACACACACACACACACACACGGAGTAAGAGAAAGAGAGAGAATGGGAGAGAGGGGGGGGGGGAGAGAGAGAGAGAGCTCAGAATATCTCACACCTTAATAGGTTATCCATTGGATTTATAAAGCGCCACTGCCAACACCCAACGAAACATCAGTCCCCAAAATCAAAATATTTATCCAAGTAACCTCTCGAGGAGATGACGTAATGCAAAGTCTACATGACCGGCTCATTCGGTCCACCGAACATTATGTGCTGCACTTTCAGTTATTAGATACAGAACCACACCTATCACCAACCCAGCAGTAAAAGAACCTGCTCTTCTGTACGCCAAATGTAATTGTATTTATCAATTTACATACATGAACCAGTCTACTTACATCGGCAGGACAGAGGGGCAGTTAATCTACAGGGTCGTCGAACAAATACCCAATTGGACTGGCGGAATAATAAACATACTTTTGTAGCCTGGCAAAGCCTGCACACCGAAAATCTCTTACGTCATCGATTTGATTGCACATTTTGCAAACCGGTCACATGATTCATACGGAAAATGCGTTTGGTGTGTTGTTTAACAGATAAAATGGTCATATGTTAAAGTTGTCAGAGTAAATTGCCATTCATTTACAAAAACCATATTTGTGCAAATAAAAAGGCATGATAGTCAGTTTAAAATTACCGTGGTAGACAATTCAAATTACTGTGCGAATATGTGTGTTGTATATTTCAGCTTGGAGGATTTATCAAATTACTGTAGTTGATTTTTTTGTGATTTCTGAAGTATGTAACTGACGACATGCAACGAAATATGCCAGACAAAAAAATCCTGCAATCTATTGTTTCTGTCTTCGTTATTCAAGATCATTCTTCTTCTTCTTCTACTTCTTCTTCTTCTTCTTCTTCTTCTTCTTCTTCTTCTTCTTCTTCTTCTTCTTCTTCTTCTTCTTCTTCTTCTTCTTCTTCTTCTTCTTCTTCTTCTTCTTCTTCTTCTTCTGCGTTCATCCGGAGAGCTTTTAGGACGTGAGTGCGTTGTGCATGTTTACAGCAGAGCTGCGTTCTTGCGCCGTTAGGCCGACACATCCGACTTCTGTGAGCATTTATTGACAGGGTTAACCTTCCCGGGTTTCATGTTCACACTATAGTCAAAATCATCCCAAACAGCCCACGGTTGACCTCGAGCCCGGTATGTCGGGAATATGAAACTGCGTTCACTAACCCTGAGCATCATTTAACTCATAAAAATCCACAGCTGCGCAGCAATGATTTGTACCCAGTCTACACAAGAAAGAGGCGGACGCCGTACAATATGCCACTTTACAAGTTAGCTGACGCTCGGGGTACAAACAGTCGTATGGTACAAACACGAGACACGTTTGGTTGGTTGGCTAAAGTATTTGTTGAATAAATTCGCAATGTTGAAGTTTTGAGGGAGATTAAGTCATAAAGAAACTTATCCCAAACAGAAAGTGGCAGCCTTCATTTTTTTTTTTTTAGTAATAATATCAGAAGACGAAAGCTGGAACATGTCGCAACTGAACAGTTCATAACTGAACTGGATTTGTGGAGACAGAAACACAAAATGACACGAATTGACACCAGATGATCCATGTCGTTGGAGATCGCAAGATGTAAAGAAGCATGATCGCAAAGCCAGTTTGCAAGACACTTGATGGCAATGTTTGTTGCATATCTTTAACCGGGCTATTCACAGAGGTTTCTGTCATCTTCTTAAGAGACATGACACGCAGCAGAATTCCCGAAGAAGATGAGAGGTGCCCCGCGAAGCTGTCATCAGCTGGTGGCAAAATAAACAAAGCGCCTTCACAATACATTGGAATTGAAATGGAACGGTCTACGGGATGTCTGTTTCTGATGTCTTACGTTAGCGCCCTCTAGGAAACGGAGTTAAAGTCTAAATAAAATTAGTGGAACTGTGGTAAAGCTGTGGGTTTGTAAACAACATGAAATAATATAAAGTAATACAGCTTTACAGAAGCCCTGCTCCGTGGCGAATGTGTTACGAATGCAATTCGTAATCCCCGAAACCGTGTTTTTTGGACGCAGACTGCCTTCCGTCGTTTACATATGGTTTGATTGTCGGTCGTTTAGAAATCAATGGCAAACTACTGAACGTAAACTTACTTGTCCAGGAATCACAAACAGGCGAAACATGTTGTACGTCCTGTAAAGGTTATGCAAGTAACACAACACAGGGCGTCGCGCTCTTACGTGCCTCTACAAGCAAACAAATACACACACCAAACTCAACATATAATCTAGAGGAAGACACTACAGTGATTACATTAAGGTATATGAACGGGATGAGAACAATGGAAAGATGAAAATATGAGAACAATGAACAGAAAATGGAAAAAAAAATGTGCCAATTATTTCAGATTTCGGACATGGAGAATGTTGACACGACCCGAGAGGTGTGTCAGTGTATTGGATTAGTACATTAACACAGGGAGCCGCGGTAGCGTAGTGGCTAGACTCTCGCATGCTGGCGTGGTGATCAAGGGTTTGAATCAGTACCAAGGAGTTTTTTTTTTTTTTTTGCGCTCGTTCGCTTTGAACTCAAGCGTAGTATTTCTAGTAGCATTGGACTGAATTTTGTGTGCGGATTAGCTTTCCCTATAAACAGTGTCCCTCGTCATCAGTTAAACCCATTCCGACTTCAGAGGTACTTGTAATTTACGTCCCAAAGTCAAGGACGATACAAAGGGCTTCTTATAAGTCTTTAGCCTGACCATGAAGGAGTAGGCGGAGAAAATTGAAATTTGGCACATGTATAGCTCATTTAATTTGTCATGGATATATGAATTATGAATTTCCCTCCTCAATTGGTTTTCCCGATTTGGCGCATGGCACAACACACCCTATTGACCAGATTTGCACATCCAACGGTTTGTCAGAACAATGGAAAAATCAGACACCAGGACTGTGCTAAATCCTTGATGTTACGGGGAAAATCACATACAGAAATACACAAGGAGATAGAGCCAGTGTTTAAGGAAGTCTGTCCTTCGTATGCTTCTGTACAAAAATGGTATTTGCAGTTTAAGTGCGGCCGTTCCCAAGTTGCTGATCTGCCAAGATCAGGACGACCGTTCTCAGAGTGCAATGATGCAAATGCTGCAAAAGTGAAGAAAATCATAGACCAGGATAGGAAAATGACATTTGCAGAGAAATCGGGTTCAGAAAAACTGAGTAAGAGTACAGTTTTTAGAATTTTACACAACAGACTGAACATGAGAAAAGTGTGTGCCCGCTGGGTCCCGCGCTTGCTGACATGTGAACAGAAACAAACACGGGTTGATTGCTGTGGCCAGTTGCTCAACATGTGGCGGTCGCAAAACATGTTGACGACCATGGTGACGGTAGATGAGACTTGGATTCACCATTAAGACCCAGAATCCAAAATTGCCATCATGCAGTGGAAAACCCCGGGCTCACCAACACATGTCAAGCCAAGAGCACAAAAATCTGCAAGAAAAGTGAAGCTGACTGTTTTTTGGACGTCAAAGGTGTCATATTGAAAGATTACATGCTTCATGGCAACAAGGTTAATAGGCAGTACTATGCAGATCTCCTTATCAAACTAAGAAAGGCTGTGACCAGAAAACGAGAGATAACGAGCACGCAAATTCTGCCTTTGCTTCAAGACAACGCGCCCTCCAATAAAGCATGGCTTGTGCTGCAAACTGCATACGATTTGAATATTGAAATTCTTCCACGCCCACCATATAATCCATATTCTCTAGATTTGGCTCCATTAGACTTTTTTTTTTCTTTTCCCAGATCTTAAAAAACAGCTGAAAGGAAATTGTTTTGACAGGTGACGAAGATGTCATACTGGCTTGTGATAACTGGTTTAGTTCGAAAAATAGATTGTTTTATTCTGAAGATCTTTTCAAGGTCACGCAGAGATGGTAGAAATGCATAAATTCAGGTGGTGGCTACATTGAGAAGGAATAAGCCCTGCGCCAAAATTCAATTTTCTCCGCCTACTTCTTCATGGTCAGGCTAAAGACTTATGAGAAGCCCCTTGTATGTCTACATTTTAGTCCAACTGTCCGGTGTAAGGGTTGAACCTCTTACCTCGGTATCAGCATAACGGATATTAAAGAACACGCGTTCTTATCCTTTCGGCCATGCTGACCTACATACCAAGGTTGAGTTTTAAAAATTGAACTGGGCTCCAAAGTCGAACCAGCCTAAAACTACGTGCCAGAAAACATCTTTGGAAGCAAAGGTGGCCATATCACTCACCGAGTGCCCACTGGGTTATAAACACATTAATCTAACACTGCATGCCCAGAGCACGCCAAGGCGTGAACAAGAATCCTTTCCTTTTTTTAAACTTACTTTTTTTAACCTCCTCACTTTCAGTCTTCTCGGTAACTATTATTTTTTGTGTCACTTGTGAAGCAAACAGGACCGAAAAAAAAGCTGTACAGAAAAACCACTGTTGGAGATCCTCCTCCTGGAACGTCCAGCATGCTTTGCCCACATTGTCAAAGAACATTTCGAGCCAAAATAGGCCTTATCAGCCATCTTAGAACTCACGGCTTTACATTTTCAAGCCCACTGGATGAAATTAATGGTCATCATCATTCTTGATGGGCAAACAACAACATTATTTTTTGTGCGAAATTACACCAACGTTCAAGAGTGTATATTATATAATAGAAGAACAACTCCATTCAGTACAAGAGTAATACAATACAAATATTGCAGCTCTGCTGTAAACAGTCACAACTCAATTATGTCCAAAACAAACCTTTCGGACGAGCGAATAAGAAGTGCAATTGTTTCTTTTCCCTGGCAATGTGGTAGCTAAATGCTATGACCGTTTTGTTCAGTGCGATTTACAACCTTTGACCTCCGGACATACCAACAGCAATCTCTAATGTGCGCAATAAATCCATCAGCTTACAGTAACTGGCCGTGCCACCGCGGTGTTGACTGACAGCCTACCTCTGCGCTTAGTGGGCCGTCCATTTCAAGATATCCGGATTTTCTGTCCGATCTGTTGCTTTCCAACTAATGATGTTGATTCCTTCAGGTGGAAGCTCTTTCTGGAAGAACTCTAGCAGGTGGTTATAAGCCCTAATCACATGAGATGAGGGGACCGGATGCTTCCTCGTCACCGCCTTTTTTTTTTTTCTTACACACCCAGGAAAGTACTGACAATTATTCAGAACTCAGTTTAGTTTAGTTTAGTCGACGGATCAACATTACGACCCACGGCTGTAACCCATAAGTGCTCCGTTCTACTCCTAACTCAAGCCTGAGTCAGGAGAATATCAGCTCAGTGCACGAACTCCGTAGCACCGGCGAAGATCGTGAAATAATTTGGGTAGATTTTTAACTCGAAATTTTACTAGGGCAGCGCCGTTAGGCCACTCTTTTTTTATTTCCAACTGCCAGGGGATTTTTTTACGTGCGCAACAATATACACGGGCGTCCGATCTCACTACCCAGAGACCAGGGGAAATCCACGTGTCCACGTGAAAAAATCCGGGCCCTCACCGGGGCTTGAACCCGGGACCTTCAGCACTCGAGCTGGACACCATACCTCCAGACCACTCAACCCCCCCCCCCCCCCCCCCCTTACACGTTTTGCCATACAGGGAGGATCCCATAACCGCTCTGACTGACAACAACGCTTCTGCCACTGCTGGAGTTTGAACCATAACCACTGTCTGTATATATAAGCGCGCTAATGATGAAGTTAAACGATGATTGTATGAGTGCTGGTAGTTCAGAAAGCAATGGCAAACTACTGAACGAAAACTTTTCCAAGAAATCAGAACAGCCAAACAATTCTGAGGCTACTGCAACGTCCTATAAAGGATATGCAACTAATTAACAATGACGCTATCGTGAATGCAAGGCCATGCATAATGGTGTAGAGGCTTTCCGGTTTCTCCTCTGATATAGCACGTTTACTGGTCGAGCCAGAGGTCATGTGTTCGAATCCCAATTGATCTGATCCCCCAGATCGACCCGGCCAAAAGCGTTTACCTGATAATGTCATGGAAAGTCAGGAGTAAAGGCTGACGGTAGACTATTGCCCACACCTCTCATTGGGTGCCGGTTGGTCTATTCAAATAAATAGTTTGCACCTTGTATCGCACACGTCTCACATCTTGTGAAACGGTCCTTGACTTTCAGTTTGTACCTTCTCTATAAGGACAGAAACTATACTGTGAACATATTTTTAGAAATTTATAAGATATGCTAGGAATCCCCATTGGGGACATAACATTAGTTTGCGGATGGTACGGTATTGACTGCAGACGATGAGCAGGATCTGTAAAATTTAGTAGATGAGGTTGTTGCACACAGTGAACAACTAGGGGCTTAATTACATTGTCAAAAGGCACAGATAATTAAGGTCGTCACTTGGAAGAAAGAAACACCACAATATAATATACACAACTAATTTTTGTAGTTCTATCTGTCCCTCTCCAGAATTTATTCAGTTGTCTTCAACGACTAAAACAATTGAATAAATTGTGGAGAAAGACAGATAGAACTACAACAATTAGATATTTAAGAGCATGCTTCTTTCTCATTGCAACATACGCCTGTGAGACCTGGACACTTACTAAACAAGATGAACAGCGCTTAAATGCCTTTGAATATAAATGTTATAGTCGAGTTCTAAGAATATTTTGGATACAGAAAAGAACAAATGCATCCATACTTCAAGAGCTGAATATTGAAGAAGGTTGGCTATTAAAGACGTTAAAACAAAGAAAATTGAAGTATTTTGGCCACTTAAAACGTGACGAAAGTTTGGAGAAATCAATAATGGAGGGGTATATGCCTGGGAAGAGAGGAAGAGGAAGGGTAAAGAGAAGATGGGTGCAGGACGTGGCGGATGATCTCCAGACGAGTGTATCGGACGCTGGACATCTTGCTTATGATCGAGAGATTTTCTGGGAGGTTGTTATTCTAGCGAGGTTCTGCACAGGACATGCTACTGGATTCTCTGAATTCTATGAATATACAAGTAAGTGGAAATACGCTTAAATATGTAAATCAGTAAAATTATCTCGGCACACATCATGCCATCTAATGGTAGGTGCCTTGAATTGATTAGAATAAGAATCGATATGGCAATGGTAATCTTTTGCAAGAGGTGAAACATACTGAACAATAAAAGAAGATGTCAATTACAACGAGAAAAAGAGTGCTGAAGTGCTACATAGAACGTTTACTTTTGTGTAGACTGCACGAATTTATTGCCTGGCATATTTCGATGCATCTCGTCAGACGCATACTGCAGAAATTAGACAACATAAACTAAAGTAATTAGATAAATCCTTCAAGATGAAATATACAACACACATATTCAGACAGTAACTTGAACCGTCTACCATGTTAAACTGAATATATAATGTGTTTTTGTTGTTTGTATAAAGTTGGTTTGCGTAGATGAATGGCTATTGCCTCTGCCATTTTTAACATGCGACCATTTTTTGTTGTTGTTGTTGAAAGAAATGTCTGTTTGGTTTAGCCATACACATAATTGGGACAAGAAAGAAGACCCGAATCTGAGACTGGTGGGTGAGTTAGCTAGCGAAAGGCAGTATAAGCACGACACATCATAGTGATTATTATGATGTATTATCTGTTGAACTTCTTTTTATTTTAAACCCAGGTATTATTAGTTCATTATCATCATGTGCCGTGCCGATAAGCGTAGGTGGTCAAGTTTCGTCATTTCACACGACACCAGAGTCGTAGATTAATCCTGTGTTCTTCTCTCGACCATACTACTTGGCCAAGCCTTGTTTCTCAATTGCCTGTTGGGCGTTCATCATTCAACATGGCGACTGCAACATGAAACGGTTACTTAGTCCCAAGGTGTCAGCGATTATTCTGCCCGCTGTTTGGCACCTACTGAGTCTACTTATCTACATCTCCAAGACACACCTGATCTCTCCCTGTTCGGAGTTTCTGCAACTCCAGCTGAAGGCGGACGCCATCTTGTCCGATGGATGTTTGCTATCTGAGAGGAATTCGGTTTTTGCAGACAAGCGGAGCACCGTGTGACCTGCAGGGATAAGATTAATGTCAACTGTGGCATGTTCCCTACATTAATATACCCGCATCAGTCTCGACAGACACTTGGTTTTAGCTGTTGTTGCATGTGCTTCTTTCTCAACGTGCTTCTTATTTGGTAGCTGATGTATTATTTACTCATCTAATCATACCATGGGCTTGCATTGACGCAAAGTATGGGATGGTAATATATTTATTTACTGGATATGCGTCTTCTTCTTCTTCTTCTTCTTCTTCTTCTTCTTCTTCTTCTTCTTCTTCTTCTTCTTCTTCTTCTTCTTCTTCTTCTTCTTCTTCTGCTGCTGCTGCTGCTGCTGCTGCTGCTGCTGCTGCCGCCACCTCTGCTGCCTCCTCTTCTTTTTCATCATTATCAACATCATCATCACCATCATCATCATCATCTTCTTCTTCTTCTTCTTCTTCTTCTTCTTCTTCTTCTTCTTCTTTCTTCTTCTTCTTCTTCTTCTTCTTCTTCTTCTTCTTCTTCTTCTTCTTCTTCTTCTTCTTCTTCTTCTTCTTCTTCTCCTTCTTCTTCTTCTTCTTCTTCTTCTTCTTCTTCTTCTTCTTCTTCTTCTTCTTCTTCTTCTTCTTCTTCTTCTTCTTCTTCTTCTTCTTCTTCTTCTTCTTCTTCTTCTTCTTCTTCTTCTTCTTCTTCTTCCTTCTTCTCCTTCTTCTTCTTCTTCTTCTTCTTCTTCTTCTTCTTCTTCTTCTTCTTCTTCTTCTTCTTCTTCTTCTTCTTCTTCTTCTTCTTCTTCTTCTTCTTCTTCTTCTTCTTCTTCTTCTTCTTCTTCTTCTTCTTTTCTTCTTCTTCTTCTTCTTCTTCTTCTTCTTCTTCTTCTTCTTCTTCTTCTTCTTCTTCTTCTTCTTCTTCTTCTTCTTCTTCTTCTTCTTCTTCTTCTTCTTCTTCTTCTTCTTCTTCTTCTTCTTCTTCTTCTTCTTCTTCTTCTTCTTCTTCTTCTTCTTCTTCTTCTTCTTCTTCTTCTTCTTCTTCTTCTTCTTCTTCTTCTTCTTCTTCTTCTTCTTCTTCTTCTTCTTCTTCTTCTTCTTCTTCTTCTTCTTCTTCTTCTTCCTTCTTCTTCTTCTTCTTCTTCTTCTTCTTCTTCTTCTTCTTCTTCTTCTTCTTCTTCTTCTTCTTCTTCTTCTTCTTCTTCTTCTTCTTCTTCTTCTTCTTCTTCTTCTTCTTCTTCTTCTTCTTCGTCTTCATCATCATCATCATCATCTAACGTTTGTTCTTTATTGTTTACACCGACAAACGAGTTTTCGTGATGTAGTGAGCAGTGTTGTTTACCTCTTCTTTTGTTCAATACAGTTTTGAATGCAGTGTCATTTCACTAGGCCAGTATTTCCTTTATAACTTTCTGTACGAGATTCAGACTTGTACAGCCAGTTAAGGAGGGAATGCTGGCCTACTGGGGCTGAACAGAACTTACAGTGAGAAAGTCTGAGAATAGTGTAACTAGACAGAGCTTGCAATGGAACCCACAGAGGAAACGAAACCTTAAAACACACGGAGACGAGAATTTTTTTGGGTCTTGTTCGCATATCCTTTTTACAGGACATCGCTGTCAACATCAGCATCTTCCAGCTGATTGTTGATTTCTTGGCAAGATTACGCTCAGTAGTTAGCCATTGCTTTCTGAGCGACCGACTCACATACCCCGTAAGTTACCGACGCGGAGAGAACCGCTACCGATTCTCGCGCAACGTCACGTTACCCTCGAGAGTATACGAGATTACGGAGAAAGTCGTGTAACCTCTAGACCAGGGAGACCGGCAGGCGAGAATTAGAGACGGTAAATTCTGCAGCATGCATCTGACGAGATGCAGCGAAATATGCCAGGCAAACAAAAACTCTCATTACTCAAATGTATTTATGCATTTATTTATTTATTTATGTATTTATTTATTTATATGCTTATCACCCGGTGGCTTTTCCTGCGAAAAACTTGTCCCCATAACAGTTTTCCCAAGTGCCTCTCTATCATAAGCCAGTATCCTGTTTCTGTTGCTGCCGAGTGTAAATTATTTACCATACACATATTGAGACAGTAACTTGAACCGTCTACCATTGAATCCATCTCCACTGTGGTCTTCCTCTTCTCCGCGTTCTCTGTACGCCTCCTGCCTTAGTTATCTTATTCACTTATTCATTTCTTTTTACATGCCCAAACGTCATTATTCATGCTTGCCTTGATATACGAGAGTAAGTTAATAAGTAAGTCACAAATGGCTGTAGAAAAATAACTAAATAAGATAACAACGAGAGACCATTTTATTTTTATACACACATTGTCCCTTTTTTTTCTCAAGATAATTTCCACGAACATTGATGCACTTATCCCATCGTTTTAATAGTCCTCCCAAACCGGCTGCATAAAACTGTGTGCTCTGTTTTCTAAACCACGTTTTCACTTCACATTCAACTTCGGCATCATTCGCGAAATGTCTCCCGCCAAGGTTGGTTTTCAGTGGACTTAGCCCCTAGCGATTTCCCATAAATCGGTGCATAGTTGGGCAGAAAAAGTTATGAGGGCGAGCCAATAAGTAAATCACACAGTTCTGTGGGATGTCAGGTAAATGCATCATCACCAGTCGCTAGATCTTGCCTACCTGGATGGAACTAAATCATCACCAGTCACCAGGAATTGCCTACCTGGATGGAACTAAATCACCACCAATCACCAGGTCTTGCCTACCTGGACGGACCTTAATCGTCACCTGTCGCCATGTCTTCAAATCGTACCAGAAACAATATCACGAATCCAAGGCTTCTGACAAGACCAATAATATAGTGGGCACACTGATGAGTTGTAATCTTTCCTATCGTTGCGGCAAACGGAATTAACAGAGATATCATTGGGAAACCCTTTAGGGCGCTACAACATGCATAAGCACATTAGCAAGTATTGCTTGGCGCTTATAGAAGTAGAAGGAAAAAGTAGAGTTTATAGGGCACATTAAACATCATAAGAAATTGAAAACTCTAATTACCATTCCGGGAGTCGAACCTGCCATCTTCATATGATGACAGCCGTGTGTCTGTCTAGTTGGCCATATTTTTTCCTTCAGCGAGTCGCTGTTGACATTTATGGATGATAGTAATGGTAATTTGTGCTGTCACTTTGTTAGTTGTCTAGTTTTCTTCAATCTCGTCTTCTTTCGTATACTTCTATGAGCTGCAAATTTATGAGAAAGACTTGTACAAAAACATATATTGGAAGCAACAAGCGGTCATTAAAACTTGATAAAGTGGGGTCAATATAAGCCTATTAAGAAAGGTGTGCTACAGGGATGTGCAATGTCTCCAGATCTTGTTTTCCCCTTACAGTGAAAATATTTTCAGAAATGTAGATGATATGAGAGGAATCACCATTGGGGGACGTAACAACAATAACATTATATATGCGGATGGTATAGTATTGGTTGCAGACAATGAGCAAGACTTGCAACATTTCGTAGATGCGGTTGTTGCACGCAATGAACAACGTGAGTTAGAATTGAATTGTAAAAGGACAAAGATTACGGTCGTCACTAGGAAGAACGAAATACCACAATGTAATATACAGGTACATGGAAATATTGTTAAACAAGTGAATCGGTACAATTATCTGGGAACTGTCATAACATCTGATGGGAGATGCCTTGAAGAGATTAGAACAAGAATCGCCATGGCGAAGGTAGCCTTTTGCAAGATGGAAAACATACTGACCAATAAAAATTTGCAATTTGCAAGAGAAACAGAGTTTTGAAGTGCTGCATAGAACCTATACTTGTGTATGGATGTGAAGCGTGGACAGAGAGCAGACAAGCTGAAAAACATCTATAGGCTGTGGAAACGTGGTTTCTAAGGAAAATGCAAATAATACTATGAAAAGGCAGAAAAACCAATCACCAAGTCATACAAGAACCAAACTAAAACCCTAAACTGATTATAGAAATTATATGCATACAATCACAATTATTTTGGGGTCAAGTTATGAGAAGAAATAAATTGTAGAACTTAGAGATAACTGGCAAGACTGAGGGGAGAAGAGCAGGGGGGGGGGGGGGCAGAGAAGGATATGCCTGGATGGCTTGGCCACGTGGTATGGTCGAGACAAGAACACCGAGCTGATCCACGACTCTGGTTATCGTGTGGGTTAGCGAAACATGACTGCCCTCGATTATCGCATGGCACATGATGATGATATGATAATGAGCGGTAACCACTATTTGTGAATCTGTGTATGCGCTATCATTGAGGCAACGATGTATTCAACTCTCTACTGTCTAAACTAATGACCTCTTGCCTCATTACCGACAATAATACATATATAATACAAGTAAACGTACAGGTGTTATTTTTTTAAACGTACGTTAGTGAAATCACCCCTGTTCACATCACGAGGCTACTGGATACATTGTGCTAGTGCCATACTGTTAGACTAATCTTCACTTGATGGGTCATGTAATCAGTATCACTGTGGCCATACTGTTAGACTAATCTTCACTTGATGGGTCATGTAATCAGTATCACTGTGGCCATACTGTTAGACTAATCTTCACTTGATGGGTCATGTAATCAGTATCACGGTGGCCATATTGTTAGACTAATCTTCACTTCAAGGGTCATGTAATTAGTATCACGGTGGCCATATTTACTTATTAGAAAATTCACTGTTACATATTTTAACGGACTCATTGCCAAACAAAAGTTTGGTCTGGACCAAACAGAATGGATGGCGAAAAATGGGAAGTAGGAGTAGGTCACTGTTATGACTTGAAAGTTATTAATGTGGTAGCAGACATGTTGTATTATAATGCTGATCCGATCAGTGAAGAAACAAAAGATCCAGACAGATCTATAATATAATGACGTTTTACTAAAAGAAGTCATTGAACAATGCATTAACTTATCAATCAATCAGTTGTCTTCATTGTATCTACAACCCTGTCTGTCTCTCGCCCTGACTGTAGATTCTGTGAGACTAATGTTCGTCCATCTCTTGATGTTATCTTCCCACTTGTATCGTTGTCTACCTAGTGCTCACTTGCCTTCAACCTTACCCCCCTCCCTTCCCCCAGTGTGGTTTTTATAACAGTATTGTCTTTTAACGTGGCCTAAATATTTCACTTGCCTCTTTTTAAATTCTTTCATCAACTCTCTTTTTATTTCCAGTTTTTCCAGAACCTATATGATTGTTTTTGTGTACATAAAATACAACATATTCTTCTGTATAACTACATCCTAGGCTCTCTATACGATTGTTTACTTGCTTGTTTAATGTCCAGGTTTCCGCGCCATACAGCAGTGTTCAATATAAATAACAGTTGTTAATTCTCATCTTTAATGCGTTGTTTATCTCACCAGATAATGCTACTGGTTTTATGTTGTTGAAAACAATTTATACCTTTCCTACTTCTTTGTGATTTCTGTTTCACTTCTGCCATCATCTGTTATTACATGTCCAAGATAGAAGAAACGTATTACTTGTTCTAGCATCACTTCATTTACTGTAATGTTCATTTACCACCTTTCCTTTCTACTGCTAAATATACTAGTATCATTTTTGGATATTAATATCTAAGCACATGAACTTATAGCGACAAAACTTGTCTTACAGATTCCAGAAATGTCCAGAAGATTCCCAATCAATACTGAAAATGGAAGAGCGTCGATTAGACACCAGATTATGACCTTGTCACGCGAGCGGGTCATTTATTAGAGTTAACCTGCCCAAGCAGACAAAGCAATACAGACACTGTCCATGACCTTTGACAGAGCCCCATCTCGTACGTCCGATTGGCGGGCTAAGCTTTATTAATTTGAAATAAATGGCAAATATTATCAGCGCTGATCTGTAGTTAGAGAAGGGCATCAGAGAGATGGATCAGTTCCAAGAATCTATCTTTTTTCTTCCTTTTAAAAAAAAAAAATTGCGCTCGCTTTGAACTTCAGCGTAGTCCATACAGCTGCTACTATTCTTAGTGCACTGGGCTGATTTTTGCGTGTGGAATAGTTTTCCTCTATTACCATTGTCCCATGCCATCAGACGAACCCACTCCGACTTCAAAGGTACTTGTAATTTATGTCCCCAAGTCAAGGACGTGATTCTATCTTCTAATACCGAGGATCTATAGAATTAACATGCCTAGTGTAACACTAGTTTTTGTGTTGAGTGTTGTTAGTGTGCAACACTCCCGTGTCTTGCCGGGGCCCCATACGGGGGAGCAAAGAATAGTAACACTGTTGCCTACCATGCACGTCGTAAGAGGCGACTGAGGAAGCTATGGTTCCGTCGCGCTGCTACTGAGTGAGTGCGTGGCGCGACACAGTGAGCTGTGAATTTCGCGTGGAATGCTTTTGCATCTGTCCGCGGTTGTTTTTCTCGTGAACTGCATTTTCGGAACGATGACGGCCGGCTGTTGCTGGATTGACTGGTTTGCCTTTTCGGTTCACGAGTGCATTTTCAGGAGACTCCTGGGAGTCGCTCCTTTAGATACGGAGTTCGTGCTTTGTGCGGCGCTTTCGGTGGGTCGCCCTGCAGAAAGAGACCGAGCCATATGGGATAAAACCCCAGTCAATAAAGTCTTTCTGGTGACTGCCGTTTTCATCGACGATGAACTGTATTCTTCGGGGAGGACTTTTGTGTTGGCATTCTGGCGGCGGCATTATGCACAGTGTATCTGTGCGCGCTGTTGGCTTGCCGACACTCCTGTCTATTCCATTGTTCACATGGGGCAGTGAGGAGCATTTTGTGATATTCACTGGCACAGGAACGGAGCAATATGGGGACGACCCGTTGCCGTGAAGTTGGAACCGCGACTAACTAACTAACTAACATGCCTAGTGTCCTTACTTATCATGGCAGTGATCCAGCCTCATAAGTTGAGTTGAGTTGAGTTAAGAACCAACATCACTGCACTCAGGACATTCCTATACGTGCTCCGTCCCCTCGTTCAACAGCCAGCGAAGAGTCATACTATTAATCGTTCCCACCTCTATCTGATTAAAAGTTCTCCTGGTATTCCCTCTCAGTTTTTACATTCTTCCGGAACCCCTGCCGATCTCCCGCAATCTCATTCTTTCCACATATGGGTTCTTAATCTGTTCCTCCACCTTCTCCACCTGGTCCCACAAGCGCACGACCACCTCTCCCTTGTCCATAGGCAATCTGCCGCCAATAGGTGCATTCCCTGCTAGCCTATCAGCCTGTTCATTCCCACGCACCCCCGCATTGGCCAGGGCAAAATATCCATATAATTCTCACAATGTGTGACCTCTGAAGCGACGAGAGCCATTCCACATGAAACATTTCTTTTTCCACCTTACTAAGCAGACTCTTTGAATCCGTAATGAATACAATGTGTGTTGCAGTAGTCTCCTCTAGCCGCTGTTAGTGCCTCAACCTCCATTCTCATGCTGGAGTTCGTAGTCTCATATGCCAGACTCTCCTTTTTCAAGACTCGTCCATTAGCCTTTGCAATAAAAACCCCAACCACTACATCTGTTTCTCACAACTGACCCATCGGTGTAGATGACTATGTCATCTTGATGTGTGTTACTCTGGATAAGCTGTTGAACTTCAAACTCAGTGATGCCCGCTGCCCATTCTCTGCACTCACGACCCAGTGTTATTATTGCATTGTGACAGTCCGTCATGTCTTCCGGAACTTCAACCCACTCTCTTTCACGATTGATGGTCTCTAGATCACACACCTGACTTATAGAAAGTTCTGCCTGTGCCATCCAGGACCTGCCTCGTCTTAGTCTATGTCCCTTGACTATATCCATGGCTGCATGCATCGGGTGATCCCTGTCTGCAGCAACTCTCAGGTACCATTTAGCCTAAAGGACCCTATGCCTATCCGTCATTTTTGGTAACGCTAGGATATGCCTCATGCATTTAATTGGTGTGTCCTTTGTGCACCCTAGGATTAACCGCATGACAGCATTCTGTATGCGCTCCAACCTTTCAAGCTGGCTCTTTGATATTGTCAGCAGCCCCAAACCATACTCAATGACAGAAATTATTAACTGCTGAAAGAGCCTGTACAGCATCCTCTGATCTACCCCGGTTGCTGCCATAGCCCTCAATGCATTCAGTCCCACTACCAGCCTTCACCACCAAAACCTCAACATGATCCCTGAAAGACAAACACCTGTCTAAGGTGATACCCAAGTACTTCAATTTGCTTTAGCTGTTTTTATTCCAGAGATGGAATAACATGATGTTTAGCAAACCGCTGATTCTGTTGTCCTGCACTTGTTGCTGCTGTACCTGTTGCTGTACCTGTTGCTGTACCTGTTGCTGCTGATTCTGTTGTCCTGCACCTGTTGCTGCTGTACCTATTGCTGCTATACCTGTTGCTACTGTACCTGTTGCTGCTGCCTCTGTTGCTGCTGTACCTGTTGCTGTTGTACCTATTCCTGCTGTACCTGTTGCTGCTGCCTCTGTTGCTGCTGTACCTGTTGCTGCTGTACCTATTCCTGCTGTACCTGTTGCTGCTGCACCTGTTGCTGCTGTATCTATTGCTGTACCTGTTGCTGCTGTACCTGTTGCTGCTGTACCTGTTGCTGTACCGGTGTCCGCTGTACCTATTGCTGCTGTACCTGTTGCTGCTGTATCTATTGATGTACCTGTTGCTGCTGTATCTATTGCTGCTGTATCTGTTGCTGCTGTACCTGTTGCTGCTGTACCTGTTGCTGCTGTACCTGTTGCTGCTGTACCTGTTGCTGCTGTACCCGTTGCTGCTGTACCTTTTGCTGCTGTAACTTTTGCTGCTGTACCTATTTCTGCTGTACCCGTTGTTTCTGCTGTACCTGTTGTTTCTGCTGTACCTGTTGTTTCTGTTGTACCTGTTGTTTCTGCTGTACCTGTTGTTTCTGCTGTACCTGTTGCTGCTGTACCTGTTGTTTCTGCTGTACTTGTTTCTGCTGTACCTGTTGTTTCTGCTGTACCTGTTTCTGCTGAACGTGTTGCTGCTGTACCTGTTGCTGCTGTACCTGTTGCTGCTGTACCTTTTGTTGCTGCTGTACTTGTTGCTGCTACACTTACTACTGCTGTACTTGTTGCTGCTACACTTACTACTGCTGTACTTGTTGCTGCTGCCAGTCATATCTTCCAATTTCCCCTATCCATTTATGTTTTGGTATATTCCTACATTTTGTTTTGCACTGAATCTCTTAATGATACAGTTTCGTGATATGTGGCAATTGCTCCCTTCGGAGTTAGCCTTCGCCCGTCATACTGAATGATATTTTTACCTCAAAGACTCGTTACATGACCAACAAAGAATATAAGGCAATATATATTTCAAACAGTTAGTTCTTTTTAGGTCGAGCAGATGGGTGTCCGTTCAGTTTGTATGTTATACGCGATAACATCTAATACTTTCTGCAAACCAGCAACAATAACAATTGTCATAGAGAGGAAAAAGTTGTCATATTCAACAATAGAATAAGAAATCTACGTAGCGTTAGCATGCACACGGATAATTAACGACTGTAAGAGAATCAGCAAGACCTGTCTGCTTGTTTGCTGTCTATGTAAGGTGACAGAGGTCCTTTGTCGGTGTAGCGAGGAGTATTTATGACCTGTTGGATACAATAATAGATATCGCCTGGCTAGACTTCAAATATTATAGTTGAATGTACATTGACAGTAAATCGATGTTTAGATTTCTTCTGAGACTGCAGCTGCTGATTCATCAATCTTACATTTTTCCTGGTGTGAATTGAGTACTGTATTATTAAAAGAATGCTTAAATGTTATAACAAAGGCAAGCAAGAAACACACGGTTTGTTTGCAATTTATTAGCTATAGAAATTTATCTTTGGGTGAGATCGCTTGGAAATGTCCCATTCCGACAACTGCCCTTTAGCTGTTTAAGCACTAACATAATCTTGACAAAGGGAACTAAAGAAGGCACATTGTGAGCACAACTGTACTGAATATGGCACATTGTGAGCACAACTGTACTGAATATGGCACATTGTGAGGACAAGTGTACTCAATATGGCACTTTGTGAGGACAAGTGTACTCAATATGGCACTTTGTGAGGACTGATGTATTCAATGTGGCACAATGTCTATGCAAGGCAAGTGTACTCAATATGGCACATTGTCTATACAAAGGAACTAACCATGGCACATTATCAACATAGAGAACCAACAATAGCATATTGCCAACATAAGAGAACCAAGCATCCCACAGTATCAACACATTACAACTAAACATTCCACACTATAAACACATTACAACTAAACATCGCACAGTATCAACACATTACAACTAAACATCCCACACTATAAACACATTACAACTAAACATCCCACACTATCAACACTTTACAACTAAACATCCCACACTATCAACACTTTACAACTAAACATTCCACACCATCAACACTTTACAACTAAACATCGCAAATTATCAATACTTTACAACTAAACATCCCATACTATCAACACTTTACAACTAAACATCCCACACTATCAACACTTTACAACTAAACATCCCACACTATCAACACTTTACAACTAAACATCCCACACCATCAACACTTTACAACTAAACATCGCAAATTATCAACACTTTACAACTAAACATCTCATACTAGCAACACATTTTAACTAAACATCCCTCACTATCAACACATTAGAACTAAACATTCCACACTATCAACACATTACAACTAAACATCGCACACTATCAACACTTTACAACTAAACATCCCACTGTATCAACACATTACAACTAAACATCCCACACTATCAACACTTTACAACTAAACATCCCACACCATCAACACTTTACAACTAAACATCGCAAATTATCAACACTTTACAACTAAACATCGCACACTATCAACACTTTACAACTAAACATCCCACACCATCAACACTTTACAACTAAACATCGCAAATTATCAACACTTTACAACTAAACATCTCACACTATCAACACTTTACAACTAAACATCCCACACCATCAACACTTTACAACTAAACATCGCAAATTATCAACACTTTACAACTAAACATCCCACACCATCAACACTTTACAACTAAACATCGCAAATTATCAACACATTACAACTAAACATCCCACACTATCAACACAATACAACTAAACATCCCACACTATCAACACATTACAACTAAACATCCCACACCATCAACACAATACAACTAAACATCTCATACTAGCAACACATTTTAACTAAACATCCCTCACTATCAACACATTAGAACTAAACATTCCACACTATCAACACATTACAACTAAACATCCCACACTATCAACACAACACAACATAACATTGCGTGTTCTCTCAGCGAGTGATGCAGACAATTGAATAGAAAGATTGCAACATAACTACAGGTCTGGTTGTGCCTGGACAACTGCTGGCTGGAGTGCTGCCTGGGTGTGATGTTAGGATGCCTAGCTTCCTCCTGTCTACCACAAACAAGACACTTGTGCTGTCAACGTTAAAATATTGTTTTTAGAAGGTTAGTTAGTCATTTGTTTAGTGTAAGTTACATGGTTACTTAGTTAGTTACTTGGTTAATTAGTTAGTCAATCAGTTAGTTAGTTAGTTAGTTAGTTAGTTAGTTAGTTAGTTAGTTAGTTAGTTAGTTAGTTTTTTAGTTTGTTTGTTTGTTTGTCTGGTTGGTTCGTTCGTAGATTAATAGATAAATAAAAGTTTATTTGTCTAACTGTTAGTTATGTTGGTCCGTCGGTCGGACGTTCTGTTGGTTGGTTAGTTAGCCAGTTATTTAGTCGTCTTCTCTGCCACTCCAACCCATGTATCGTCGATTTCAATATCTCCAGCCTCAGCATCTTAGAACATTCATGAACCTGAATATAAACTTCAGCAAGACGGACATGCAACTAACTGTACGTATGTCATACACATCAGCAGTGACTCTACCACTAGAGGCCACAAAACTGTACGTATGTCATACACATCAGCAGTGACTCTACCGCTAGAGGCAACAAAACTGTACGTATGTCATACACATCAGCAGTGACTCTACCACTAGAGGCAACAAAACTGTACGTATGTCATACACATCAGCAGTGACTCTACCACTAGAGGCCACAAAACTGTACGTATGTCATACACATCAGCAGTGACTCTACCACTAGAGGCAACAAAACTGCCATCCATATTCCTTTGTTCCTTGCACACTAGCTTAGCCTCAAGCCTAACCGAATGGAAAATGATTAGCAATTATTCTGTCTGACCCGTGTGTGTTGTTGGAAGTGGTGGGCGGGGCCTGGCGATGGAGTAAGGACAGCAGAAGATTCACAATGAGTAATGCTGCGGCATCAGTCAGCGCTTCTCAAACCTGCAAATGGAAGTTGGTGATTTTTTTTTTTTTTTTTGCGTCCGCTCGCTTTGAACTCAAGCGTAGTCCAGACACAGGTAAACCCACTCCGACTTCAGACGTATTTGTAATTTACGTCCTCAAGTCAATGACTAGAGGTCAAAATTTTAATCCAACTGTCCGGTGTAGGAGTTGAACCCCTTACCTCGGCATGGACACACCGGATGTTTAAGAACACGCGTTCTGTTCTATTCGGTCATGCTGACCCCCTTAAGGATAAGTAACCGCAGTTTCAAAATTCACCGACATAACTGATTAAGGGTTGGAAAACAGCGCAAGTGATTTGGGAGCATATCACTTTGCGTTGATCTCGGTGTTATTAGCGTTGGTCATCCAGAAAAAAAGTGGCAAACTAATGAGCGTAAAACTGTCTAGTCAATCACAATGAATAAATGTTCTGTAAAAGGACATGCAACTAATTTACTTTTTCTTTCATGGACAGGTCTTACATCAAAGCCTGAGGCAAGCCATAGCACTTAACTGGAATCATGAAGATCCATATACTCCACTGTGAATTAACTACATCTCGGATGCTGTGCCCCGGCCTTTATGCCAGTAATGATGTCCCTGAGTACACAAGGTTAGTACTTTGGTCAGCACGGGGAACACATAGATGGCGGAGGACGATAATGGTAGCTACGATGGTATCAGGGTAACAGGTTAACGGTAGTACGGAGTAGTTAGAGAGTGTGAAACACGAGGATCTGTTGTGTAGGCATGGAGGCGAAAGCATCAGCCCGGGTAATGAGTTGAGAGCAGTGGGAAGTTGATGACAACACATGATTCGGGTAACCATAGATTCGGAAACCATCAAACATTTCATGGGCTATGTGGGAAAATCACAAACCTCATGCAATCGTTTTAGACGCAGCAGTCCAATCGGGCATACAGGACAGCAGAAGAAGAAGACTATTAATTCTACTACCAATTGAACATCTCGGCGCCTTTTATATCAGCTAAAACCCACAAATAGAATAGATCACTTATCTACAACCTCTTAGCTATTTCTAACGTTCTCTACGAAATTGATAAACTGTTTCACACACAGAATTGAGTGACTGTTCCACTCACGTAATTGAGTGATGAATAACGCAATATATCAAGAACAAGGGCACAAACAATGCCATATTAATTCTCAGTACACTATAATAAAAGCCACAGAAGTAAACAGAGATTTGTACTTATAATTCACAGACAACACACACGCGTTTTAAAGCGTGAAATATGAGGAAATAATATGTTTACTGTAAGATTCATCAGATATTTATGAATACTTTTGTTGTATAATAAGAGGTGTTAGATATTTATGGGAAACTAGAAGAAGCCATGAATGATGAAGGAACTCGTTCATTCAGTAGCATGTCCTTTGCAGAACCTCGCTGCCATAACAACCTTACGGAAAACTTCTCCATCACAAGCAAGATGTCCCGCGTCCGATACACCCATCTGGAGATCATCCGTCACATCCTGCACCCATCTTCTCTTTGGCCTTCCTCTTCCTCTCTTCCCAGGCATATACCCCTCCATTATTGTTCTCTCCAAACTTTCATAACGTTTCAAGTGACCAAAATATTTCAATTTCTTTGTTTTATCGTCTTTAATAGCCAACCTTTTTCAATTTATAGCTCTTGAAGTATGGATGCATTTGTTATTTTCTTTACCCTAGATATTCTTAAAACCCGTCTGTAACATTTGTATTCAAAGGCATTTATGCGCTGTTCAGCTTGTTTAGTAAGTGTCCAGGTCTCACAGGCATATTTTACAATGGGAAAGATGCATGCTCTAAAAAATCTAATTTTTTGTAGTTCTATCTATCCCACTCCATAATTTATTCAGTTGTTTTTGTTCTTTGAAGAGCAATTGATAGTTGTCTTTTAATTTCTTTCATTCTGAAAGAAACTAGAAACCAAAAACAATATAACTATTAAATAACATGAAACTAACAGGGAGAATAGAATTGCAAATGCCTGGGAAGGTTAAGCAGGTCAACAAATGCCCGCAGAAGTCGGATGTGTCGGCCTAACGGCGCAAGAACGCAGCTCTGCTGTAAACAGGCGCAACGCAGTCACGTCCGATAAAAAGAAACTCCGGATGAACGCAGAAAACGAAGAAGAAGAAGAAGAAGAAGAAGAAGAAGAAGAAGAAGAAGAAGAAGAAGAAGAAGAAGAAGAAGAAGAAGAAGAAGAAGAAGAAGAAGAAGAAGAAGAAGAAGAAGACGAAGACGAAGAAGAAGAAGAAGAAGAAGAAGAAGAAGAAGAAGAAGAAGAAGAAGAAGAAGAAGAAGAAGAAGAAGAAGAAGAAGAAGAAGAAGAAGAAGAAGAAGAAGAAGAAGAAGAAGAAGAAGACGAAGACGAAGACGAAGACGAAGAAGAAGAAGAAGAAGAAGAAGAAGAAGAAGAAGAAGAAGAAGAAGAAGAAGAAGAAGAAGAAGAAGAAGAAGAAGAAGAAGAAGAAGAAGAAGAAGAAGAAGAAGAAGAAGAAGAAGAAGAAGAAGAATTGCAAATGTAAAGATGGAATATTCTGCTAGAGAAAAAAATATTTATGTCACACACACACACACACACACACACACACACACACACACACACACACACACACACACACACACACACACAAAAACGAAAGGACATCTCAAAACAACATAACGCTAGCATCAGAATATCATTTGATAACAAATTTAAAAGTGAACCAAATGGAACACGCAAATAGAGCCTTAAAAAGAAAATGCCAGGAATGACAGAATAACAAATGAAATGTTAATAGTAATGGGTAGAGAGGCAAAATAGAGATTACCAAAAGCGGTCATTACTGTCTATCGTAGTACCTTGCAGTGTAGAAAAGAGGGGTCTAGAGCCTTAGGAAGAAGACCGCTTGGAATAATGCAGTCGCCGCAAACTGTGAAGATTCAGCATCAAGTGCCCTGCCTCCTGGCTAGGCGTCCATGTCTCCCCACATACCTCGACCTGTGGTGCTCTGAATCAACTCTGCTGACGGTTTTCCTTCAATGCCACTATTTCATTCTATGACCAAAGAAAGCTGTTTGTCTCTTTCTTACTGTTGTATAAAATGTTCTAGCTTGCTTAAACCTCTTTCAGGCAGTCGATGTAGTTACTTTGGCAGTCCAAGGAATTCGCAACAATCGTCTATGGAACCACATTTCTGCTACTTCCAAGTTCTTCCTAATTTGTTCATTTACTTCCAATATTAGCTGCCATACACAATACAGGTTCTATATAGCACTTTAACACTCTCTGTCTTATATCCAATGATAATGACTTATTGCAGAAGTTACTTTTCATGTTGTGAAATGTTGCTTTTACTTGCCCTATTATGTGCAGGACAGGGGTTTATATTGTTGTTGTGTTTTTTTTTCCATCGACAGAAAATATACTACTAACCATCCTAAACTGCAGCTGGATGAGAGGCGTAGAACCAGAGACAGGGGTGGGGGTGGGGGGGGAGCAACACTAATACCAACCCCAAAGAAAGGAAAAGACCTGGAAAACCCAAATGACCATCGCCCTATCAGTCTACTTAATTATGTAGGCCAATTCTAGGGAGTCATTATCAATAGGAAGTGGCACCAGAAAAAAAACAAAAAACACACACACACATCTTAAGTCCATAACAAGCAGGATTCAGAAAGCATAGATACACTGAACATCAAATAAACAACATAGCTAAGAATATATAGGTTGTTTTCCAACAGCAAAGTACCACACTTGCGGGATAGATAGATTTAGAAATAGCATACACCAGCGGTATGGACCGATTTAGAAAAAGCATGTGATAAAGTATGGAAGGAAGAACTGAAAGTGAAACTGTAAACATGGAGGTATGAGGGAAAGTGTACATAGTGCTTGCTTGCTTGCTTACGTTCGCTGACTGTGAAATCCAGCGTGAAGTCCTGTATGTCGGATGAAGACATCCTGTTGTCCAACATCAGCGGCATGTCATACAGGACCTGAGGTTTGCGTGAGTATCCGTTGTCCCGTGTCTGGCTTATTGATGTGCAGACTGGTGGTTCCTCGCCGTGCAGGCAGATACTGTCCGACTTCGGAAGAATCAGCGATCCTACTACGTTAGCCAGGACCCCGAAGGAACCTGTTGCCTAGAACGCAAGACTAGGACGAGTTAATAGGTCTTGGCCAGTATAGAACCTGGTCCTGGTGCCTTGGAAACACCTATGCGTCCCATGTACACACAAAAGTGCATGGCTAAATCGACGAGAAGGTGGCGTTGGAGTATTGCTACTCCGAAAGAATAATTCCGTCACCAACATTATTTTCACCATATAAATGACATTAAATATATTTATCTGCTTGACTTCACACCGCCTCCTTAGCAGACCACCTAGTCAATTGGACATCTGAAGAGAATTCTACATCTAATAGTTTGATTCAGCAAGCATATTATGGGAATTGTCTAAATGGACATCTGAAGACTATATTATAGATAATAGTTTAATGCAGCAAGCATATTAGAGACATTGTCCAAATGGATATATGAAGACAATATTACAGGTAATAATCGGAATACAGCAAGCATGTTAGAGGAATTGTCCAAATCGACATCTGAAGAATACATTATAGCTAATAACCGGAAAACAGCAAGTGCGTTAGAGGAATTGTCCAAATGGAAATCTGAAGAATACATTATAGCTAATAATCGGAAAATAGCAAGTGTGTTAGAGGCATTGTCCAAGTAGACATAAGAAAAATATATTTCAGATAATAATGGGAACTGTCATAACATCTCATGGTAGATGCCTTGAAGAGATTGAAACAAGAATTGCCTTGGCGAAGGTAGAATTTTGCAAGATAAAAAACATACTGACCAATAAAAAGATGACAATTGCTACGAGAAAAAAAGTTTTAAGGTGCTACATTGAGCCTTTACTTTTGTATGGATGTGAAGCGTAGACAATGAGCAGTCAAGCTTTAAAACATCTGATGGCTGTGGAAATGTGGTTTCTGAGGAGAATGCAAAGAATACTATGGATAGACTGAAAAACCAATGACCAAGTCCTACAAGAAATAAATTAAAATCTTAAACTGATTAGAGAAATTAGAGGTAGACAGTGACAATTGTTGGGCATATTATGAGAAGAAATAAATGGAGAACTTGGTGGCAACTGGCAAGATCGATAGAAAGAGAACAAGAGGAAGACAGAGAAGTAAATATATGGATGGCTTGACCACTTGGCATGGTCGAGACAAGAACACTGAGCTGATCTACGACTCTGGTGATCGAGTGAAATAACAAATAATGACCGGCCATGCTTATCGGTAACGCACATGATGGATGGAATAATTGGAATACAGCAAGCATGGTAGCGGAATTGTCAAAAACATGGCCAGTGAAGATCAGTGAGAAGAAAACAAACACCGCTTTCTCCCTCTCAAACATAAAATAATGAACCAGGATAGTGTTGAATGGGAAAATGTTGCGCCAAAAAGACAATCAAAAGAATTTATGTGTCACCTTTGATCTTCGTCTGACCTGACTGACACAGGTTGAGACAATCTGGACAAGAGCAAAATAAGTCGTGCAATCAAGAAGAACCTTGCTGGAGCAACATGGGAAGCAACATTAAGACAGTTCTCAAGAAGCTATGTACCTGCGTGTGAGGCCTATCCTAGAACGTGGTTTAGACCCAATGGCAACAGCCGCTAGGTCCCACTTTAACACAATAATTAGAGTCCAAGATTCAGGACTGTGGATTATGATTGGAGGCCTGAAGACACCAGCGTGGATGATCATGTCTGTCCACAGCCTTCTGTCTCGTGAACTGCCAGTTATTTCTGATTCGGATGTTCTTCCATGCCGCGATGTCAAACTGTCCAGCATCTTCTCTTTTGGCCAATCTCTACTCTCTCCCCCCCCCCCCCCCACCTTTCCCACTGTGGCGACATATTTCAGCTATCCCCTTCTCATGGTCTGCCAAACAGAACGTGGATTTATTTACAGTGTTCCCATCATTCTTCTATAAAAACCAAATCTCTACAGCTTCCAAATAATTCAGCAATTGTCTGCGAAAGAAAATATTAGCAACAGTGAAATAATAAATACAAGTTAAGTATAAGTCAATACACTTGATAATGTATGGAACGACATGAAGTTTGTTTTCCCTCGTGATGCAGATTTCGTTCAACACGTGTGCTTTGTTTGTGTCTCTTGTTTATTCTTAACAATCAAGGACATGCAACATTTATTTAATTATATTTCACATTCATTTTCGTTATTCTTTTCCTTTATTCATTCTTTCTTTCCTTACTTTTTTTTTTTCTTAATCTCGATTTGGTGTAGTTCATGCACGTTACTTTTAGTAGCTGTGGGCTGAATTTTGCTAACCCACTCCGACTTCACAGGTACCTGCAATTTATGTCCGCAAATCAAGGACGAGAAGTCAACATTTTAGTCCAACTGACTAATGTTAGGGTTGATGATTTTTTTTTTTTTTAAAGAACTGGCTCTCTTACGCTTTCAGCTGTGCTGGCCTCCAATATTCATTGTAGGTGCCGGTTCAACAGCACTCAACTAATTCAACAATATTAGTTCGCACTTAAAACAATAGAGAAAACAGTGCATCAGAGCAAAGAAGTCACCTCGAATTTTCCCAGTCCTGTCTACGATTATCTCCACTTTGATTCTGCTCTCGTCTGGACAATAACAGCACCCCGGCGAAGATCCGTGGCAACTTCCGTCAGTTGATTTCAGCAGGAATCTCTTTCATTCGGCCTCCTTGCGGTCTATCACTTTATCAGAGACCGATCTACCAGCTCCACTCGAAGCCGCGACAACCGATCTAAAGGCTCGGAACAGATTACATCGAGGAGCTGTTTGATGCCTGGCTGGTACATGGGGTGAAGTGTGTCCATCGTTTTATCGCAACGATTTATAGGAAGTGGCAGAAAAGACATTCTAGACGGCCAGGTTGTGAAAATATGCCTAGATAACCATCTCCTCGTAAATAAAGGAAGGCAATGTTTGTGTGTGTATTTGAACCAACGAACAAGAGGTGTCAGACACAATCTCCGAGACTAGGCCGAAACAGGAAAACGTACGAGGGACTGACAGAACAAGATGGTGAGATTATACGCCTTTCATCCTTGTCAAAAGCCCGCTACATAAAGATGGCTGCGATCACGGGGCTTTCACAGTGCAAGTAATGCGACAGTGAGCAGACTTTCTATACTCACTGGGTCTTTGCATGAGTTACCTCCACCCGCGCG
This sequence comes from Cepaea hortensis, assembly GCA_963921405.1. Lineage (NCBI taxonomy): Eukaryota > Metazoa > Mollusca > Gastropoda > Stylommatophora > Helicidae > Cepaea > Cepaea hortensis. The sequence continues at coordinate 105,982,519 of OY992883.1, forward strand.
TGTCCCGTTATTTAAATAATAGATTATTAATGGCGCGTATTTGCCTACTGTTGCAAAACCACAATAGTCTACTATTAGCATTAATCTATTCTCTGTTAATCTAAATAATATGTTCACAAAATAAAAACAATATAAAATAACACAAATTAATGCAGCTTTACATAACTGAATTACGAAAACTATCTCGCAAAATAAGGGCTAATTATTACAAAACGTATTATGTATATTAACACAGTACATTTCTGTACGGTCATCATCATCATGCGCCTTGTCGGCTGGCGTCGTCTTTCACGTCTTTTCGCCTATCTTTGCCCTTGGCGTTCTTGATATAATCTGCTGATGATAATTTCGATATCAAATTGATTACACAGAATAAGACATTGTAAACGAAAATAAAATTGATCTTACAAAGTTCGGAATTTTACTTCAAATTAAATTATATCCCACAAAGCAAGACATTTGTACGGAAATCAGAAGACAAGATCGAAATCATATGCAATAAGGAAAACCAACTTATTCGACAAATGGCACCAATACTAAAGAACACACACGTATCTGTAGGTACTTTTATAAAAAAAAAAAAAAAAAGCCTTCTACAACACAATCTTACTGTATGCTACCAATGCCAAATCTGGAGAATGACAGAACAAGAGAAAAGAAAAATTACAACAACGGAACTGAGATTCCTGAAAAGAATACCAAATGTATCAAGAAGACAGAAAATCAGAAATTAAGAAATTATGACTAAATTGGTGGTGAAATTTCAGCCCTGCTGAAAGTGTCGCACAAAGCACGGACATCTTAGCTCTATCGAGGACACGCAGAAGTCTTCGAGAAATCTGAGCTCGTGAAGCGAATACAAAACCCGGGATCGAAACCACAACCTTCGGAATGCGAAGCGGGAGGTTTAAACACTTCGCCATGGAGACTAACCCCAACCCTAAACCCAGCTCAATTTACATCCCATCGCTTTTAACTCAAGCGTAGTCCATACACATACTGTTAATAATAGTGCACTAGATTGACTTTTGCGTGTGGATTAGCTTTCCTTATTACCAGTGTCCCTCGCCATCAGGTGAACCCGCTCTGACTTCTGAGGTACTTGTAATTTATTACCCCAAATCAAGGACGAGAAGTCAACATTTTAGTCCAAATTGTCCGATAAAGCGTTTAAACCATACAACCTCGCCATCAAGAGTTCAATTTATTTCCCCATTCATTCATAGGATACATTATTTAAATAACGAAGACACAGACAATAGATTGCACGATTTGTTGCCTGGAATATTTCGCTGCATCTCATCAGGTACATACTGCAGGAATCACACAACATAAACTAAAGTAATTAGATACATCCTTCAAGATTAAGTATACAGCACACATATTCAGACAGTAATTAGAAGTGTCTACCTTATATTATTTACCTGGTCCGCGATGTCTATTTACTTGGCCTGGGGTCTCTGTGAGGTATGTACATGTGTTTGTGCTTGATGTGTCTCTGCAGAACCTCAATAACCTTTTGTTGTATAATTACGTTCTCATATCCTGCTGCCGTCAAGATATTTCTCAAGCAATATAAATGAATACGGCGTAATGCAGCTTTACAGAACACACTTACGGAAAATGAAGGTAAAGCTCCTTTACTCCATGTTCTTTTATTATTTATTTTTCCGTTCGCTTGTTTTGTACTCAAGCGTAGTCCATACAGATGCTATCACTTCTGTGCACTGAACTGATTTTTGCGGGTGCAATAGCTTTCTCTGTTACCAGTGTCTCTCGCCATCAACTATTGGTGTTGGAACTCTTCGCTGGCTGCTGAGGATGGGGACTGAGCACTTATGGGAATGCCCCAAATGCTGTGGTGTCGGTTCCTAAATCAGTCAATCAATCAATCAATCTCCCCATCAGGTGAACCCACTCTGTATTCAGCGGTATGACAATAAGTCTAGGACGAGAAGAAAACATTTTAGTCTAAATGACCGGTATATGGGTTGAACCCGCTATCTCGGCATCAGCACACCGGATGGTTAAGAACGAATGCTCTTATCCATTCGGCCATGCTGAAATCGCGTTCTTTTATATTGTTTACATTTCCACAGCTTCACCGCATGTCCACTAATTTTATTCATAACTTAACTAATTCTTAACGCGTGATGTATGACTCGGAGTTTTCCCTTAACCACGGCCATCGCATAATACATTGCACTTTATACGTGTGGCCAGATCATACTTGAAAAATATCGTTCCCTAATGGCCACTTCGGTCTATATTTTATACAGTGTGGATATATTTAGCTTCTTTGAATCTAATATATTCATAAATGGTAATAGTGTTTACTTGACACTGTTGGCATCAGATGGAAAAGATCATGGGACGGAAAGAGATTATGCTTGGTTGTTGATTCATTTGTGAATCCTTTGTCAGACTGTGTGTCGTAATCCTTATTAGATTCTGTGCCCAAAAAAACAAAAAACAATGTAGATCTGGTCCAAACTAAAATGAATGCCGGAAAATGGAAAGTCGGGATGTGTCACAGTTATGACTTTAATGTTGTTAATATGGTAGCAGACACGCTGTGTTAAAATGCAGTGACAACGTTTAGGCGATATGCAAGCCTATGGCGAATAGGGAGGTGGCTGAAGACGATTAACAATTAATCAGTAAAGTTGTATCATTGGCGGTCAGGTCGCGTGAGCCCTAATATGGTTTCACACCTATGCATATACACAATAAAAACATGTCAATTGCAAAGAGACAAGAAGTGTTAGAGTGTTTCATAGAACATGTAGTGTTATATGGAAGAGAAGTGTGGACAATATGCAGACAAGCTGAGAAACATCTGACGGAGATGTGGTCTCCTGAGAGAAATGGAAAGACAGAACGACCAATGAACAAGAAACAAACAAAAAACCGAAAACTGGTTAGAGAAATTACATGTATATTATCAAGATTTGTTGGACACGTCAGGAATCTTGGTCAGCTAACTAACTAGATTCTATGTTCCTAACGAGTGCAACAAATCTTGACGGGTCTACATGGAGAATCTATAGTGTTAAATGGAGGTGAAACGTGGACAAGACGAAGACAAGCTGGAAAACAGCTGATGGCAATAAGATGTGATTTCTGACGAAATGCAAAGAATACCAAGAACAGACAGAAAGACCAATGAGCAAGTCCTACAACAATGGAATTGAAACCGCAAATTGAATAGAGAAATTAGACGTAAACAGTCAAGATTTGTTGGGCGTCTTATGAGAAAAAATAAACTGGAGAACTTGTGGCAACTGGCAAAATTGAGGGGAAAATAACAAGAGGAAGGCAGAGAGATAACATATCTGAATGGTTTGCCACATGACATAATCGAGACAAGAATACAGAACTAATCCACGAATCTGGTGATCACATGAGATGGTGAAACATGGCTGCCCACGCTTACCGGCATGGCGCGTGATTGTGGTACACACTGCTTCTGACTCAGCACCACAATATCATGCTCTTTGGAACTGTGCTTTGGAGCTCCCCTTTCCCACTTTACATTCAATGGGGTATGCCAGACAGATACTGGAATGTCACATCTGCAGAAAGGCAAATTAAGATGTAACCAGGGTCTGAATCAGAGAGAGGCTTAAATACGAGAGGGCTTCATATTAAAACCTTTCCCTCCCAATGGATCTTTGAGTTGTCCAAACAGGTGGAAATCACTTGGGAATAGATCTGGCGAGTACGGGGGAATGTTGTACACACTGAATGTGGAGGTCTTCGATGGTTTCAACCGTTGCGCGGGGACATTACTATGCGGTCGAGTGCCAAATAAGCTACGTAAGAGCGCAGAGCTTAGGAGATTATAAATAGAGCTAAGAAAGATAGCGATCTAGGAAACCAGACAGAAGAGACACAAACACTATAAATAGTTCTACAACGGGACACCCTCGTGTCAACAAGGAGGGCATTGAGTGTGCGTGAGCTGGGGTTACCCAAGAGACTGGGAAACCCGCAGCACGAGAAGTAACCACGTAATAGTGGTTACTATAACCAAGTGACCAGCGTGCTGGAACTCCAAGCAAGCAAACTAGCTGATGCACTCAGAGCCAATTGCTTGTGGCTGAACACGCCACAGGGAACTTGGGCCAGACAGAGACTGGACCGAGTAAGGAACAGACTGTATATCCGCTGTGGATACTTTGTTGTTAAAGGACAGTATCAATAGTTAGGACTTAAACTTAGCTTCAGTAGTTATTATCATTAACATCATCTCCTCATTACATTTTCATAACATACTATGATGTTTAATACCGATGTGGTATTCCGCTCGTGGAGCTCATGTACGATCAGCTCCAAATAAAATGTATCCTTTTGCAAACAATACGAGTTGTCACTTTCGTGTGGTGCAAAAGTAGGGAATCCTTGTATGCCTGTCGCAAGTGAGTTGCTGACAGGCAGGATACCATTTGGTGTCAGAAGTGCCTTGAACCACCATTAATTACCATTTAGGATACCATTTGGTGTCAGAAGTACTTGAACCACCATCAATTAACATTTAGGATACCATTTGGTGTCAGAAGTGTTTTTGAACTTACACGACACGATTTGTGTGGGGCTTGAACCACATTCAAGCACTTTAATCTACTATTTTCGGAAATTCTACAAAACGTTGTTTAGGATATTTGTGTAAATTCTTTTGATGGAAATGTGTGAAATGGAAACTGTGATTGTGTGCAAATTGCAAACATGTATCGAAATTACAAATTTAATCATCATTTGTGAAACATTTCTTGTGATACAGTCATAATGTCAACATCTATCACATTCACGTATGTACTTGTGCAAAAGCAAATTCTTTTTGCACAAGAGAAATAAATTAGAGGTTAAGCTAAAGTCGTATAGCGCAGCTCAGGCAGTGACGATAGAAAGTGAAGACAAGACGACATTGACATTCATTTGACGAATCATCCTACAATTCATTGACGATCATTTATACTATCATAACATTCATACATTTACATCATTCATCATGATTTATAACACATTTACAAGTTACCAACCGCATAAACTGTATTGTGTAAATTAATAACAACCATGTATTTATATCACATGCATTTTTCTAAAGTGTTGATGCTCTATTAAACAGAGACATCAGTTGTACAAGCAAGTCTATCAGTTGTGTGTACGAAAGACAACGGTGGAACATCCCGAGTGCCGTATTTTTCACAAGATTAGATGAGTATATTTTCCACTAATTTTGATAACCATCATTAACCGTGCACCTTCTTTTTCAGTAAAGATTGTAAATGTCTAACACATAATAACGATAAAATTGTATTGTAAAGAGTATATTGTTACCAGTGGTGAAATAACATAAGGCCATATAATGTCATCATTAAATGACTGCATCCAGGCTGGCAAAGAACTAGGCCATACTGGAGAGAAATTAGAGAAATGGGCAGAACAAAGATACAGAGAAGAAACGGAAAGAAAAACTGCTCTAGAGAGAGATGAAAGAGCATTGGAAAGACAGCATCAGAAAGAGATGAGGGAGTTAGAGGAAGCCACAAAGTTGAAGATGAAAGAGATGGAGATTTACTCAAACATCCAGATAGCCTCTACTAAACATAAGAGTCAGGAAGAACAAAATAAATTCTCTAAATATAAGGGGATTATCAAGCCCTTCAGTCAAGGTGATTCAATCTCAGCCTGGACTGAAAATATAGAATTCCAGCTTAAAAGTCAGAAAATACCATTAGAAGATTGGGCGATGATCTACATGAGAAATCTCAGTGGGGAGCCGTTAAAGGTTATAGAGTCGATACCATCAGAACTAAGAAGTAACTATCAGTATATCCATGATAGGATTATGCAGCATTTTCTACTCGATGCTCCTGGATATCAGATCCAGTATTCACAGATAAAACCAAAGCCAACTGAAACGTTCTTAGACTATGTTTCAAACGTCCAGAGTGTATTCAATAAATGGCTTAAGGCGGCAAAAGTAGGGAAGAATTTTGATAAATTACAGGACTTAATGGTGATGGATGAAGTCATATCCACAGTTCCTACTCCCTTTGCTAAGTTCCTTCAACAAGCAGACATTGAATCTATTGAACAACTTGAAAAACGTGGCTCAGCTTATTTTTCCTCAAACCGCGACATATTCAAAACATCAATACATGATACTGAGATTACTGCTTTTGTTAAGAACGTACCAAGCAGGTCTTACAAACAAAAGGAGTATCAGATGAAAGACAAACCTTATCAGAAGCCACCACAGTGTGTATACTGCTAATTATCTCATCCGCAGTACTCCATGTGTGATAAAAGTCCATCATACCCTGCTCATCTAGAAATGATCATGAAAAAGCAGGAAAACAAACGAAACTCATACAAACGAGCGGTTAAATGTTTCTTTTGTTCAAGTTATGGCCATTATTCTTCTAAATGTTTGGGCAGGCAAAGAATGAAGGCTAGCAATGCTGTGCCCATAGATACATCATCTGACGATAATAGTGTGATTGATTCTGAGCTAGAAAATGTATTACCATTCAATGAGTGTGAGAGTGTGGCTGTAGTTACTGATATATTGGACTTTAGTAAATGTGACGCTTGTCACCAGTTTCATGCGGACGGAAAACTCCAATGTGGTCATGTTGTACCATGTTCCAACGAAGATGCTAATTCAGCGTTAACCTCCAGAGGTAACTTAAAGTTCCACGATGCACTGGTCAACGAACAACCATGCCAATGTTTGCTTGATAGCGGCAGCACTCTACTTGGGGTAAGAAGAGAGCTAGTTAAGCCAGAAGATTATAGGGGTGAGCTTGTTAAATGCCGCACTTTCTCTGGTACCATTGAGGAATACCCGCTGGCAAAAGTCCGTATAAACACCCCGTTCCTCTCCGGCACATTTACATGCGCGATTTTGCAAAATCCCTGTACTGTCCTGATTTTGGGTTGCTTGGCATCATTAAAACACTGTACTGAAGACGAGATACTAGCCTGGAAACAAACAAACATGGCTAATGCTGTAACGAGGTCAGATACCCAAACACATTATACTGACCTACAAAATGAAATGTTACAGTTGTTAACACCCAGCGGTGCTAGTGACAATACCACTCGTCAAGAAGCACAACGTTACAAAAGGACACCTTAACTCAGAAGTCCTCATTATTTGGATGTGATTTCGGGTCGAAACTTGCTACTCCACACATACACTTGCGGGACTGACAGGCATGCATCACCATACTGGATCTTCATTCGCGGATGAATTTCTATAGGTTTCACTCCTTCACTGATATATATATATATATATATATATATATATATATATATATATATATATATATATATATATATATATATATATATATATATATATATCTTGCCAGTTGTCATATAACTAACAGTATAGGCTAACAACTAACAGTATACAATAATAAGCAATGATGCTCCCCCGATGTGTCTCCACCTTGCCGTGGTGGGGGGCTTGCGTGTCCCATCGACCCCATGTGCTTGCCGATGGGTGAAAAAATACATATCGGACAGCATATGGGATAGGGACCAGACTAAGAGAGACACAACCTGCTGCTCTGCAGGTGAGACTGAGGATAGCAGTCCAACATTTAAATCAGGCGCACGAAGGCAGAAGTTCTTGGTCCGGACAAAACACTAAAGGCTCCCTGTCGAGGGCTGTGGCTGAACGCCTCTAAGCCACAAACCCTCGGACCTGAGAGCCGGGTCGATAGCCACCTCTCGAAAAATAAAGGCGTGATACTGAGCAAGCTACATGCTCAGGTCTGATAGAAGTTCGAAGGCTCTCAGCTGGGGGATATGAGAGATTCCCGGATGAGAGGCCAGGACGTTTCTCGTTCACCGCTGCACGAAGGTAAGGTGCTGATCCGGCAGCACAAGTAGCCTACCTCGTGAGCGAGTACAAAAAGTCCAAAAGTGCCCCAGTCGAAGAAAGTGGCTGCGAAAACCGTATCTATCTCATAGAGAGTGTAGACAAAAGTGGAAGAACGTCTCAATGCCGCAAAATGGAACTCACGGCGAGCGAACCTATTGCGTGGTCCGAAGTCAAAAGCGTGGGTGTCGCTTGCAGTCTGACCGTCCCTGGTGTGTGCTTGAGCGATCAGTGGCAAACGAGTTGCCCAACTCATGGAAGTGAGGAACTAAAGCAGCCATGAGCAGGACGTGGCAACTCCTCGGGTGAGCCCAGTCACAGAGCAATATGTGCCGGCTCTGCAATTATGGAAGCCTCCTTGGATAGCGAGGGAATGCTCATGGTCTGCCCCTGCCTTCCCTTGAGGGCCGACCACGATGTCGTTCTTCGTTCTATCTTGACCAGCTGAGATGTTAGCGACATCACAACAGTCCAACGTGCCTCGAAACCAGAGGATGGCTAACCTCATTAAAAAATGCCCGCTGGAAGTCGGAAGTGTCGTCCTACGGGTGGCAAACTAAAAATTGACACTACGCAATTACGTCCGAGTGAAATGTCTCGTCCGAATGTCTCTCGTGCTAGGAACAGCTCTGACTACCTAGTTTCCGAATGCCGCTCTTGTTCGGAACAGCTCTGACTGGGTAGTTTTCCGAATGTCTGTTGAGCCTGGAAAAGCTCTGATGGGCGCAACGACAAGCACATGTCCGAAAACTCGCTGAGTGGATGCCGTCTGCAAACCTGTCTGGTTTGTGCGGGAATGACCCGGGGAAACGAAATGACCAATATATTGAAGTGAGGATTTAAAGCAGCCATGAGCAGGACGTGACGATCTCCCTCGGTGAGCCCAGATCCAGGGCGTTATGTGTCGGCCCTGCAACTATGGAAGCAACCTTGGATGGCGGAAAATGCTATGGACTGTCCCTGCCTTCCTTTGAGGGATGACCGTTGTCTTCGACCGTTCCACCTTGGCCAGCATGGTTGCAGATGGCGCCACAAAAGTGAGAGTCTCCCAGGAATGATACCTGGTCAAAAATGCACGCTAAAGTCGATGTGTTGGCCTACGGGTTTCGGCCCAAGGGCGCATAACAGACACACCGCAATCACATCTGAAAAAACACTCCGGATGAACGAAAAGAAGAAGAAGATAAGCAATGATGCATAAACCAAATGGAACCAGAAAAAGAGACCAACAGAATTGACTCCATGTAACCTGCATGAATTCGGTTTTCTAACTTCTGATGAGAAGGATGCTTAGTGTTCTTCATTTGATAGAATGTAGTTTTTCCTTGTCCTAATGTGTTCTTTATCTCAGTGATGCATCTTCCATCTATGTTATCAATGCGCCTGGATATTTGAATGTTTGCACTTGCCCAAAATAACATCATATACTTTAATTGTACATGTAAGCACTGTCTGATTCTTTAATATCACCTTTTGTCTTTCTATTATTCAAGCTAAGGCCCATTTTTTCACGTTCTGCAACCACTATATCTACCATTTACTGTAGTTTCTTCTGACTTGTTACTATAGACAGTGCCATCAGCATAACGTAAGTTATTTATTTTTATGTATATTATGTATACTTGGACGATGTGCAGTCAAGCTGAAAAACATCTGATGGCTGCAGAAATGTGGTTTCTGAGGAAAATGCAAAGAATACCATAGACAGACAGAAAAATCAATGATCAAGTACTACAGGAGACAAAAGAACATCGTAAATTGATTAGAGAAATTAGACGTAGACAGTCACAAAATTTTGGACATGTTATGAGAAGAAATGGATTGGAGAACTTAGTGACAACTGGCAAGATCGAAGGGAACAGACCAAGAGGAAGACCGAGAGGAAAATACCTGGATGGCTTGACCACATGGCATGGACGAGAGAGGAACACTGAGCTGATCCATGACACTGGTGATCGAGTGAAATGGCGAGTCATATGACCGCCCACGCTTTCCGGCATGGCACATGATTGATTGATTGATATTATGTCGACTAGCAAGGATCTAGCAATAGCAAAGGGCCTAATGTAAGACAGGCCTGCGTGCCCAATTTGTGATCCTTTTATAATAAAGTTGATTTGATTTGATTTGATTTGATCCCTGGAATATTTTATGTGCATCTTATTATATGTTCAGTATCATTCGCACCTTGCCATCTTGACAGACGATAGTTTGTAAGGGATGGAGTTATTGCCTCTCCATAGCACAAAGCCTGGGCTAAAATATAGAGATCATGTGTTGCCCATGCAGCATGATCCCTCTCTCGGCCTGCCTAGTTCACTCCAGAGGAAGTAACACCTCTACATATGGAACAAGACAAGCTGCAGAAGCTGCCGGATCAGAAAAGCAATGCTCTACTTGTCCGCCTGTCGGAGCTTCGATCCTAGACCAGCCGCCAACCAAGGCTTAGGGCCTGGTCTGCCCTGTCATGACACTTTGTCTTCAGGTTGCAGTTCCTCGCACCAGGGTAAGGCTTGTACCCTCCCAATTGCGCTCTTCCGCCCGAAGCCGTTGGTACAATGTGGGGTGTCGGGTTTGGTAAGCGCCGCCCAACGTTCGGCGCTAACAGAAAGCAGGTAGTACTGTCTACCTGTCTACTGTTATACGGTAGCTCAATCATATCTGACTAAGACCTGACAAATGATCTCTATATTTTAGCCCAGGCTTTGTGCTATGGAGAGGCAATGTTCAGTATACAGTAAGAACAAATGATGAGACATTACATGTCATTGTCTGACTTCCTTCTTTATGCACTGAAATGTTCCTATAAGGAAGTTACCACTGTGTAAACATTGCATGCTTCTGTCCACTAACATTGCTTATCGTACGTATATAACTATAAAACAAGGGCGGCAGAGTGGTTAAGTGGATGGCTTCGAATTGTCTGTCGTTAGGTCCCTCAGAGATTTAGAATTCCACCTCCGAATTGAGAGATATCTGGTCCACGTTCATTTAGGGGACATTGTTTGGAAATAGTCACATTATTTTATACTCTCCGTTAACCCTGGGTAGTGCAAATCTTTTAACCATCTCTGATAAACGCGACAAATGGGGTACGTGTTGTGCCCCATACATAGGTGTGAAATTGATCGGCAAGTAGATATGGTAAGGGGTAGGTCGAATAGGTCGCTGCCATGGGTCAATATGAAACAACCTAGAAAGTATATCAGTAACAGATTTTGAAGTAGCTACAAGGAGATGTTCTGTACTGTTCTGATGTTTGTATTCTATCCTATATTTGTATTTTATCCTTATATAAAACCCGGTGCAATGAAGTCGATCTTCTCGACTTTTAAGACTTCAAGACTCATAAGGAGATGGACGCAGTATGAAGGTCTTTTCGCTGCTTGAATTCGATGATTTTTTTTTGCTCTCACTTTGAACTACGGGGTAGTCCAAGCTGGACTGGTTTTTACGTGTGTGCCAGATTTCCCCATTACCAGTGTCCCTCGCCATCAGGCGAACCCACTCCGATTTCAGAGGTACTTGTAATTTACTTCCTCAAACCAAGACCGAGAAGTCAACATTTTAGTCCAACTAACCGGCGTAGGGATTGAACCCGCTATCCCACCATAAGCATACCGGAAGTTTAAGAGCAAGCGCTCTTATTCATTCGGCCATGCTGAGCTACAACACGATGATGATTGGACTACAGTGGGTGTTGGTGCTTTCATTAATTTTGTTTTCGCTTGATTTCCCGAGACGAATTTTGCGAATTCCTTGGACTGCCAGAGTAACTAACAACGATTGCCTGAAACAGGCTAATGAAACTAGAACATTATATACAACAATAAGAAAGAAACAAATGTCTTTCTTCGGTCATGTGATGAGAAGAGAGGCATTGGAGAACATCGTGACAACTGGAAAGATCGAGGGGAAGAGAAGCAGACCAAGAGAAATGATGCTGGATGGTTTAAGACGGTGGCATGGAGGAATATCAGCAACAGAGTTGATCCAGAAAACCAAAGACCGAGATCTGTGGAGAGCTATGAACGCTTACGCCAGCTGGCAGGGCACTTGCTGATGATGATGATTGATTGCACATGAATAACTCAATATGTGCTTCAGCCTCCTCTCATTGAACACACAAGGAGAATCTCAGCACAGAGCACGAACTCCATGTTATCGTGCTGGCCACTGCGTTACCAGGGCATCCGGTGCATGGTATAAAATTGCATATCTTTTGCCGAAATTTGCACTCAATCCCATCTCCCAGTGGCTGTTGTTGATTTACTAGGCAAATTTACGCTCAATCTTTTAGAAAGACGTAAAATACACGACCCATGCTGCTTCATTCATTAATTGTTATGGGATGATGATTAATCGTCTTTAACAACTTCCCGCATCTGCCGTGGGCTTACTTATAGCTGAAATGTAGTTATTACCTAATAATACAACATATCCGCTGCCATATTAACAGCTTTTAAGTCATATCTGTGACACCCCCCTCCCCCTTTCTTATTTTCTGCGATCCACTTTTATTTGGTCCAAAACTACATTTTGTTTCGCATATAATCCCTTAAAGCACAGAAATTGACCACTCGACCTCACCATCTTCAATCATACATATTGTCAGAAAAATAACTTTAATTTCATTTAGTCTTCTTACGTTTGCCTCTTTCCCTTCCAAGAGTGCTCATCAATATCTGTCAATTTGCACCTCCTAGTCCTGATAGGACAGGAGAGCACCCAGCATGAAAACAGGATAAAAGAAACACAATACCTGGTCAGTCTGCTTCCAGTGCAGAATAATTACAGAACCCAAAACTTGCCTCTCAGTGTTAGGGCCAGGGGGATTCGTCCGACAGCTTAAAAGAACGACAACTCGCTAAACACGATAATGCGATATTATCCCCCTTGCCAACACTGGTTTCGGTTTCAAATGTGGGATATGGCGGTTCTTGGAAGAAATTGGGTATCTGCTAAATATCTCGCTGACTGCATCTGAACTCTGATCCTTTCTTGAAATTCCCGATCCAGCTGCAGGTTTAGCGGACGCAGATGTTGGGTACAGCAGCTTTGCAGGAGGCAGGAGCTTAACGATAATGTGGTAGCATGTACAGTGGCTGTAGATTAAAGGAGATAAGATGGGTATATTGTTAAGGATGATACGGTGAATATAATGTAGGAGAAGATAGAAGGGATGTGCTGTAGTATAAGTAGTAGTATAAGTAGCAGTAATAAGTAGTCATATCAATATTAGTAGTGGTTGTAGTAGCGATAGTAGTAGAGTAGTAGTAGTAGCAACATTGGTAGTATTAGCAGTAGTTGTAGTAGTAGTAGTAGTAGTAGTAGTAGTAGTAGCAACATTGCTAGTAGTAGTAGTAGTAGTAGTAGTAGTAGTAGTAGTAGTAGTAGTAGTAGTAGTAGTAGTAGAGTAATAGAGTAGTAGTAGCAGTAGTAGTAGTAGTAGTAGTAGTAGTAGTAGTAGTAGTAGTAGTAGTAGTAGTAGTAGTAGTAGTAGTAGTAGTAGTAGTAGTAGTAGTAGTAGTAGTAGTAGTAGTAGTAGTAGTAGTAGTAGTAGTAGAAGTAGTAGAAGAAGTAGTCGTAGTAGTAGTCGTAGTAGTAGTAGTAGTAGTAGTAGTAGTAGTAGTAGTAGTAGTAGTAGTAGTAGTAGTAGTAGACGTAGTAGTAGTCGTAGTAGTAGTAGTAGTAGTAGTAGTAGTAGTAGTAGTAGTAGTAGTAGTAGTAGTAGTAGTAGTAGTAGTAGTAGTTCCCAGAGTATTCCTCGCCAATAAATAGATGCCATGAAATTTCCCGGGAAGTAAATGTAACGATATCGACCATAACTTGCGCAGATAAGTTTGAAAATTTGAGGCTAGCACCATATATCCAACACGCTTCCTGAAGTGTAAATGGATGCTGTATGTTTCTTCCTTTACAACAACACAAATGAAACTCTTACTTTACAGCAACACAAATGAAACTCTTACTTTACAGCAACACAAATGAAACTCTTACTTTACAGCAATACAAATGAAACTCTTACTTTACAGCAACACAAATGGAACTCTTACTTTACAGCAACACAAATGAAACTCTTACTTTACAACAACACAAATGAAACTCTTACTTTACATCACAACAATTGAAACTTTTACTTTACAACAACACAAATGGAAATCGTACTTTACAACAACACAAATGAAACTCTTACTTAATAACACAACAATTGAAATTCTTACTTTACAAACAACACAAATAAAAATCTTACCTTGCAGCAAAACACATGAAACTGTTCCTATTCAAGAACACAAATAAAACTCTTACTTTACATAAACACAAATGAAAATCTTACCTTACAGCAAAACAAATGGAACTCTTACTTTACAAGAACATAAAAGAAACTCTTACTTTACAACAACACAAATGAAACTCTTACTTTACAGCAACATAACTGAAGATCTTCCCTTACAGCAAAACAATTGAAACTCTTACTTTTCAATAACACAAATGAAACTCTTACTTTACAATAACACAAATGAAAATCTGACCTTACAGCAAAACAAATGAAACTCTTACTTTACAAGATCACAAATGAAACTCTTACTTTACAACAACAGAAAGGAAGCTATTACTATATAGCAACACAAAGGAAACTCTTAGTTTACATAACAAACTCTTACTTTACAAGGAAAAAAATCTTGACTTACAGTAGCACAAAAGAAACTCTTACTTTACAACAACACACATGAAACTCTTACTTTACAACAACACAAATGAAACTCATGCTTTACAGCAACACAAAAGAAACTCTTACTTTACAACAAAACAAAAGCAACTCTTTACTTACAGTAACACAAGAGACACTCCTACTTTACAGCAACACAAATAAAACTCACAAGGAGTCCCCGGGGCCAAGTGGTCAAGCCGTTTGACTCGGGCTACGAAGATTGTGGGTTTGTTTCCGGACCGCGTCCTTCGGTGAATTTTTTCGGAGACTCCTGTGGGTCGTCGCTGGAGCTACGGAATTCGTGCTTTGCAGAGACGCTTTTCGCGCTGCGGAAAGAGACCGAGCCATATGCGATAAAAACCCGGTGCAATGAAGTCGACCCTGTCGACTTTATATTGACTTTATGCAATAAATGAAACTCTTAGTTTATAACAAAACAAGCTCTTACTTTACAGCAACACAAAAGAAGCTCTTACTTTACAGCAACACAAAACAAACTCTTACTTTACAGCAACACAAAAGAAGCTCTTACTTTATAGCAACACAATATAAACTCTTACTTTACAGCAACACAAAAGAAGCTTTTACTTTACAGCAACACAAAACCAACTCTTACTTTACAGCAACACAGAAGAAACTCTTACTTTATAGCAAACCAAAAGAAACTCTTATTTTAAAGCAGCGCAAAAGAAGCTCTTATTTTACATCAAAATAAAAGCTGTTACTTTACAAAAATATTGAAGATGGAGGTTTCCAAACTGAACATAAACGTCTATAAAACTGCAGTCCTTTAACTCCATAGATCTTACTGTGCCTGATGAATAGTTTTACCACGCACGAGGCAACAAAAATGTTTTGCGTATCCTTTTACAGGACTTAGCTGTCAACAGCAGCACCTTTCAGCTGTCTGTTGATCTCTTGGCAAGATTACGCTCAGTAGTTTGCCATTGCTTTCTGAGCGGCCGGCTCAGTATCCGCAAGTCACGAGCGGGGGTCGAACCACCTCAGTTCTCGCTCCGCTGCGAGACTCTGCGTGATAAACGGGATTACAGAGAGAAAGTGTTGTAACCCCACAGCCAGAGAGACCGGCACGAGGCAACAAGGGATACAAAATAAACATTGCTGGAAGAGCTATCGTCCTCCTGCAGATAGATAATACAATAGAGTAACCTAGGAGGGGTAGGTGAACACACTCAGAATAGCTTGGATAGGATAAATAGATGAAAACATTCAAAATAGGGTTGGGTAGATAGATGAAAAAATTGAGTCGACAATAAATCTGCTATTAAAAACAAATAATTCTGGTGTCGTGTTTGCTCCAGGCGAACAGCAAGAATGTAAACCATATCGAGGCAGGGCTGCTTTATTTTATTTTGTTAAACTTTTATTCCATACAAAATAACGGGTATTTACCAGGTGTATTGCGTGTCATATGCGAATATGCTAATACATATGTGAATACAACAAATACATTCATATACACATATGATAATGTTACATTCCTGACATGGCGCAACGCGGTTTTTTTTTTTTGTTTTTTTTTTGTTTAGTTGTTTGCATTCTCTGGCTTTGAGTTGTTGCTCTTGTGGTGTTTTTCTGTTTTTGCGTTCACTCGCTTTGAACTCAAGCGTAATCCATATACACGCTACTACTTCTAATGCACTGGACCAGTGTCACTCGCCATCAGGCTCACCCACTCCGGTTTCTGAGGTGCTTGTAATTTACCTCTACAGTGTACAAGACACATATTTGTCACCCTCTTCTCTCTTTTTTGCTTTTGTTTCTGAAACACTTGTTGTGGATTATAAATTCTGCATTCTGTATTGTACTTATGTTTACAAGCGTCGTGTGTGCTTAGTGTTCATGCATATACGGGGTGTGCATGTGGGCGTGTTGTCGTGACATGTGCAACTAGTTGTTCCATTCTCATCAGTTAGTGCTTGTTTATGGTGGTGGTGATGCTGGTGATGATAATAATGATGTTGATAATGATAACGATGATGATAATGATGATGATTATTATGATGATGGTGATGTTAATGATGATAATGATGATGATAGTGAAGATTTATTGATGTTAATGATGATAATGAAGATGTTAATGAAGATGTTAATGATGATAATGATGATGATGATGATGATGATGATGATGATGATGATGATGATGATGATGATGATGATGATGATGATGATGATGAAGATGATGATGACAGAGATCCTCTTCGTTATTGCATATTGAAAGTAATCATTCGATCGAAATTATATCATTCGCCATATAATCCCATCCACACCTGGACCTTATATAGCCTGCAATGTTAAACTTAGGCTGGCTAATGACTACACACGAGAAGGCATCTTCAGATCAATCAGTCAAGTGCCGTCTCCACAATGATGATTGGTTGCTATGGATCTCTAACACTGTCTTTCGTCCTGACTGTACATTCTGTCAGACTGCTGTTCGTCCACCTTTTGATGTTATCTTACCACGTGTATCGTTGTCTACCTCTTGCTCGCTTGCCTTCAGTCTTTTACTCCAGTATGGTTTTTATAAGAGTGATATGTCCTTCAACGTGGTCGAAATATTTATCTTGCCTCTTTTTTATTTCTTTTATAAACTCTTTTTAATTCCAGGATTTTCTAGAACCTCTGTATTTGATTGTTTTCGTTTCCATGAAATACGACATATTCTTCTGTATATCCACATCTCCAGAGCTTCTATTCGACTTTCTGTTTGCTTGTTCATTGTCCAGGCTGCCGATCCATAAAGTAGTGTTGAATCTACATAACATTTGACAATTCACATATTTATTGCATTGTTAATCTCCTAGATGTTAATAATGATTTCATGATGTTGAAAGCATTGTTCGCCATTCCTATTCGCCTTTTGATTTCTGTTTCACTTCTGCTATCATCTGTTATTACATGTCTAAGATATGAGAAACGTGTTCCTTGTTCTAATATCTCCACGTTGGCTGTGGTGTTTATTGATGACCTCTCCTTCTCACAGGAAACATATACTCCATGTATTTTCATCCACACTTGTACCATATGTAGACTGGAATGTTAAACTGATATAAAATAAATAATTATTATCAAAAATAAAGTAATGCAGCTTTACAGAACATAATAAGGAAAAACACAGGACGTTGCGGCGAATAGCCTTCGTAAGCAAACAAACACATACTGTAAAGCTGCATTACTTTTTGTTATTTTATATTGTTTACATATCCACAGTTTTAAACTTTAACGCAGTCCCACTCATTTTATTCAATATAAAACTTAGGATGGCTACCGACTACACAGGAGAAGGCTCTGCAGATAGCCCGTTTTGTTATCCAAGGACCCGAGCTCAACGCGAGTGTTACGTGACGTGGGCGCTGCGTCCCCTGGTGTGTTCGCTTGTTGACTTTGACGGCAAATTCTGACTGTGAACAGGGTATCGCTTTACGGTGGCGTTGTCACCCGCGGGGCGACCAGAGTGACAGGGCGCATTGTGGCCTTGCCGGGCGGGAAACTCGCTGGGCGGAGACAGGCCCGGCACTGATCTGATAAGTAGGTAGGGAGTGGAATCTGAGACGACAAAAGAATGGTTCTCAATGTGGCTTGAATAGGACAGGGATAATATTAGACGGCGGCGAGGAACAGCAGACGTCTCAAAGAAAAAGTCAGAAAATTTGACCCAAGAAAGGAATACTGTTAAGAAATCAGGCTATTTCTAGAATATTCTAGAATGCTGTGCTGCATATATTCTCTCCAGTAATTTACTGAAAGAGACAATGGTTTTCGACAAACGACTCGCTGGTTGATCTTGTTACATTCGTTTCGATTCTAACATTACCCTTACCCCGTTAAACCTCAAGGAGAAGTTATAGTTAGGGTCCATCACGGGCTCAGAATGATAGTCCCGTGATTGAGTCAGCCGCAAAAGCAGCTGCCCACGGGTTTAACCTCCATACATCATATGCCATGCCGGAAAGCGTGGGCGGTCATGACTCGCCATTTCACTCGATCACCAGAGTCGTGGATTAGCTCAGTATTCCTGTATCGACCATGCCATGTGGCCAAGCCATCCAGGTATTTACTTCTCGGTCTTCCCCTTGGTCTCCTCCCTTCGGTCTTGCCAGTTGTCACCAAGTACTCCAATCCATTTCTTCTCATAACATGTCCAAGAAAAATGTGACTGTCTACGTCTAATTTCTCTAATCAATTTACGATTTTCATTTGTCTCCTGTAGTACTTGGTCATTGGTTTTTATGTCTGTCTATGAATTCTTTGCATTCTCCTCAGAAACCACATTTCTACAGCCATCAGATGATTTTCAGCTTGACTGCTCATTGTCCAAGTTTCAGATCTATAAAAAAGTAGAGGCTGTATGTAGCACCTCAACACTTTTTTTCTCGTTTCAACATCTTTTTTATTGGTCAGTATGTTTTTCATCTTGCTAAAGATTTCGCCATGGCGATTCTTGTTCTATTCTCTTCAAGGCATCTCCCATCAGATGTTATGACTGTTCCGAGATAATTGTATCGATTCACTTGTTGAAGAATATTCCCATTTACTTGTATATTACATTGTGGTATTTCATTCTTTCTAGTGACGACCATAATCTGTCTCTTTTTACAATTTAATTCTAACCCCAGCTGCTCACTGTGTACAACAACCGCATCTACTAATTGTTGCAAATCCTGCTCATTGTCTCCAATCAATACTGTATCATCTGCATACCTAATGTTATTGAAGTTTCGTCGTCCAATTATGATTCCATTTATATCTTCCACATTTCTGAAAATATTCTCACTGTATAGGGAAAACAGGGTTTACCCTCGCAGGCTTATTAATCCGAAGGTGATTGTTGTCGAAATTGGGTAATGGACAGTGCTGATATTCCATTCTAACCAGAGAGAAGAATTGAAAGATGAAAAGAATACAAATTTTTACCTACACATTATTTGCATGTGCTTCCTTTCAAACTCCCTTTTTTCTTCTGTCCATTCTTGCCATTCGTCTAATTTGGTGATTATAGCTTAATATGGTTACTGTAGTATCAAGCCTGTGTCCTTAGTACTCTTCTTTATGGCAGTGAAGCCTGGACAACTTATTCACACCAAGAGAAACGTTTAAACAGCTTTCATATGCGGTGTCTGCAAAGAAAACTTGGTATTAAGTGGCAAGACAAGGTCACAAATACTAAAGTATTGGAAAGATCAGGTTGTGTGACAGTTTATTCCTTGCTCAGTCTTCGTAGACTTAGATGGATAGGACACGTTAGGAGGATGGATGATGGTAGAATACCAAAGGACATCTTCTTTGATGAATTACAGGTGGGTAAGAGATCTCAGGGTCGACCTCTACTACGATACAAAGATGTATGTAACCGGGACATGATTGATACAGGCATTGATAATGCACATTGGGAGCAAGTCGCCGCTGAACGTGTTGCATGGAGAGCAAATGTCAGAAATGGAATAAAGACAAAGGAGAAAATTATTGCAGATAAGTCACACACCGAGTGTGTGAGACGTAAGATGGTGCATGATGGTGAAAATGACCACGTGTTCACATGCATCCACTGTGGACGAACATTTACAGCGCGAATGAGCCTTAACAGTCATATTCGCCACCGCCATGGGTTGTAGTTGTTGTGCTTTCTTGAAGCACAATGTAACAAACTATTGTCTGTCAAGACGGCAAGGTGCCAATGAATGAGCTACTGTAGTGTCGTCCTCGTGTTTATATTATGTGTATTGTGTATTTGTTTGGTGATGATGGCTATTGTTTACATTTCCACAGCTTTAACCGCAGTTCCACTCATTTGTGTAACCAAATTTTCGAACCATTTAATTATTTGATGTTTTATAAAATCAGTAATCAGTGTTGTCCCCACACTTGTTCTTAGTTTCTCATTTATCTCGCTCTCTCTTGATATTGTTCCAGCTGCGTTGCTCGTGCATATCACTTCACATGATATGATTTTACAAATATGTGTTTCTAGGACTGATCATGTCTGGCGAGTGTTGGGACGAATGCATCGTCCATCAGCTTCTTGTTTGTATACCTGTTGATATTTCGATGTTTTATGAAAGGTACTTGTTTGATAGTTGATGTTGCAAAATATCATTACGGCACACAGGGGAGTTTTGGAGCAACAAGCCTTCATCAACAGATGTGCGTATAACGAGTTTAAAGCGTTTCCATAAAGATTAACCACTTCGTTGGACCAGGATTTTATCCCCTATGGCTTGGTTTCTTCCGCTAAGCGGTCTGCCGAAAGCCTAGCACATAACATGAACACCGTAGCTGCAGCGACGACCCCCAGGAGTCTCCGAGAAGACTGTACTCGTGAACCGAATAACGTTGCCCGTAAACGAAACGAACCCACGGCCTTCGGAGCGCGAGTTAAGCGGTGTAATAACTTCGCCATAGAAACCGCAGGGGCTCGAATAAAAGCACTAAATATCGTTGAGAAGCGAGACTGAGCCGGTCTCTCTGGCCTAGGAGTTAACGTCTTTCTCCGTAATCTCGTGTATCTACGTGAGGAACGTAACCTGTGCGAAAATCGGTAGCATTTCTCGCCGCGTTGGTAACTTAGGGGTATGTGAGCCGGTCGCTCAGAAAGCAATGGCAAACTACAGAGCGTAATCATGCCAAGAAATCAACAATCAGCTGAAAGATGCTGATGTTGACAGCAATGTCCTGTAAAGGATATGCGAAAAAAAAGCGAAATGGAGGAAGAATAGGAAAAAAAAAACACTTCCCTCACACAACTCGCTCACTCACACACACGCGCGCACTCACACACATGGGCTCACTCACACATACACGCACGCGCGCGCTCACACACATAGATGTGGGCGAACGTTTCGACAAAAGTCGTTATCAGCATGTCAACAAAATTGGAACATTAAAGGTATTTTTTTTTTTTAAGTGACAACACTAAGAAATACTTTCCTGAGCAGTCTCCAATGGGGAAACTTTAAGCGGAAGCGGATATCAAGAAAATTAATTTACAAACCACGGTAATGACACTACATCAAGGCTTAATATGTAAGCAGAATGTAATACTTCCTCTTATTCTGCTGCGTTCATCCGTCGACTTTCTTTCGGACGTGATTGCGTTGTGTCTGTTTACAGCAGAGCTGTGTTCTTGCGCCGTTAAGCCGACATATCCGACTTCACTACTACACGGGCATTTGTTGACCGGGTTAACTTTCCCGGGGGAATGTAATACAATGTGTAGTACTTATCTCAGAGGCCACACATATGAAAAGTGTGTATAAAAGCAAAGAGAGATTGTAGTAATATATTACTTTGTAGACAAAAGATCAGATGGTTTTAGTCATGTGACGCATGTTAAGAGTGCAATATAGTTTCGTGTGGAAACATTAGAACTACTACTACTAGTAGTAGTAGTAGTAGTAGTAGTAGTAGTAGTAGTAGTAGTAGTAGTAGTAGTAGTAGTAGTAGTAGTAGTAGTTGCAGCAGTAGCAGTAGTAGCAGCAGCAGAAGCAATAATAATAGTAGTAGTAGTAGTAGTAGTAGTAGTAGTAGTAGTAGTAGTAGTAGTAGTAGTAGTAGTAGTAGTAGTAGTAGTAGTAGTAGTAGTAGTAGTAGTAGTAGTAGTAGTAGTAGTAGTAGTAGTAGTAGTAGTAGTAGTAGTAGTAGTAGTAGTAGTAGTAGTAGTTAGACTACATGATCATTATCGCTCCAACATACCATCAGGAACGAAACTATTATTTGCATACCCTTTACAGGACGTAGCAGTCAACTACAGCATTTAGTGGCTGTTTGTGATTCCTGGGCAAGTTGACTTTCAGTAGTTTGCCATTGACGCAATCATACCAGTGTATGGAAACCAACGCAAGGCGGTCTGCTTCCAAATCTCCCACACCTGTGTTTCGCTACAGTGTCGGGTAGTTGTAATGCTGGATTGTGATGGTCAAGAAAGTGGACGCTGCCACTTCACTACTATTGGGAGTTAAACCCCGAACTCTTGTACTGGACGTTTAATGTGCTAACGATTACGTTTGCACGATTTATGTGTAAAGAAAGAAGTACAGAAATTCGAGAACATTCTAGGTGCGGTGAGAAAAATAAGGTGATGCCAATGTCTAAATACTGATGCTGTTCACACCACTTCTTTTATTCTTCGTGCCTCTGTCTAGGACAGTGGTTCTCAACCGGTGAGGAATTATCCCCCCCCCCCCCGGGTTTGGGGGCGGGGGTAGGATTTAATGTTTCTAGGGGTGATTAAGATTATTTGAAGATCACGTTAATACTAAAACCAATTACTTGATATTGTTTTTTTTTCCTCCATACTATACAGTTTTTTACTTCTCGCACTTCTGAAATTCGTTTTATAACGTAAACAGACCCACAAATCACGTTTTATGTAGCTGTCTAGATTTGTTCTAGTATGTGTTATTAAATTTAGCTTCCATTTTTACGTATACTGTGTAAGGGCGGGGAATTTATATGGAGGAAATACGAAAAGGGGGGGGGGGGTGACATTCTGAACATATTGTGAAGGAGTGCATAGGCCACAAAAGGTTGAGAACCGAACCACTTGTCTAGGGAATTGCTTCGTGCCCGGTTATGTACCTCAGAGGTAAGTGTGTGCGAATTAAGCAAGCATTTGTGTGAGATTTACTTTCTCTGGATAGATTATCTCAAAGATATCGGACTCTACAGGTGAGTAGGTTAACTTTTCCTAATGATTTTCGCCCTACGGCCTTCTCTTTGCGATTCCCAACTGTGTATGATTTCTACCTTGCACATGGGACATCTTTGTTTTCGTTCTTATCCGAGATGGTTAGGTACCCGACCCGACTACCCAAGAGATTATGGTGTCATGTGATTCGTAGGTAATAGACACCTATACTGTACTGACAACTGGCCGTCTTGACAAATAATAGTTTGTTACATTGCTTTTTTAAAAAAGGCATAATTACCTCCCATAGCACAAAGCCTGGGCTGAATTGTAGAAACCATGTGTTTTCAAGGCAATATGATCACTCTCTCAGTCTACCTAGTTTTTTTTTTCTTTTTTTCATATCCCTTGCAAGACATTGCAGTCAACATCATCATTTTTCAGCTGCTGTTGATGTACTAGGCAAGATTACGCTCAGTAGTTTGCCACTGCTTTCTGAGCAATCGGCTCACATACCCCGTAAGTTACCAACGCTGCGAGAACCGCTACCGATTCTCACACAGGTTACGTTATTCACGAGAATATACGGGATTACGGAGAAAGACCTTAACATCTAGGCCAGGGAGACCGACTGCCTAGTTTACTCCAGATAAAATGTAACATCAATATGTCTGGAACATGACAAGCTGCAGAAGCTGTTGGATCAGCAAAGCAATGCTCTAACTGCCCGCCTGCCGAAGCTTCGATCCTAGACCAGTTGTCGACCATGTTTTAGGGCCTGGTCTGCTCTGACATGATATTTAGTCTAAAGTTGCATTTCCTCGCACCACAATAAGGCCTGAACATTCCCAGTTGCGCTCTTCCGCCCGAAGCCTTTGGCACAATGTGGGGTGTCAGGTTTGGTGAGCGCGGGCCAACATTCGGCGTTAACAGAAAGAAGGTCGGGACGCTCCGTGGTGAAGTGGTCAAACCATCTGCCTCGCGCTCAGAAGGTCGTGGGTTCGATTCCAGGCTACGTCTTTCGGTTCACGAGTGCAGTTTTCTCAGAGACCCCTGGGAGTCGTCGCTGGAGCTAAAGAGTTCGTGCTTTGTGCGACGATTTCCACAGGCCACCCTGTGGAAAGAGATTAAGCCATATTGGTAAAACCCTTTCCAATTAAGTCGATCCTCTCGACTTTTAAGACTTTTTCTTTTTTTAAAGGAAGCAGATAGTATCGTCTACTGCCATACGGCAACTCAGTCAAATCACACTAAGACCTGACACTCAGACATATCTGACTAAGTCATGACACTCAGTCATATCTGACTAAGACCTGAAACTCAGACATACCTGACTAAGACATGACCCTCAGTCATATCTGACTTAGACCAGGCCCGGTCGTTCTGAGCCTGAGGCCAGCACCATTACGTCTCAAACACGCCGGCCCATTTTCTCCTCCCCCACCCCATCCATTCACCCCACCCCGATCCATCCACCCCACCTTACCCCTTTTCCACCCCCCCCCCCCCCACAAAATTTAGCGTCTCCTACAAAATAGACCGTGAAGTATCATACACAGAAATACCAATCACTGGAGAACTCTTGAAGCAACATGAAACATGAACATACGCAGAACCAATCAGTTTACCAGTCAACCAGCCAAACTGTCAACCAGCCAACCAGTCTGTAAAACAATCAACAGTCCAAACAATCAACCAACGAAAGAAGCAACCAACCAAACTATTTACCAGCCATTAACCAAGCAGCCAACCAACTAACCAACCAACCAATCTTCTAACCAGTCAGTCAACCAACCATCACTTGTGAACTCAGTTTGCTATGATCTCTCATTCTCAAATGTACAGCCGGTTGTTATGTTATCATTGTTTGGCGTTACATATTCTTTTTACTCCTAGTCACAAACACTTGCTCAAATTCAAATTCATATACGGCTGTCTTAGTTTGCCGCGTGTTTGTATATTACAGATGTAAGTTGTTGATTACAGACATCGTGCCTGAGAGAGAAAGCTGCTCTCCATATGTCTCTAATACTTATCAGGAGTATCACAGACAAGCTGGCTGAAATATGATGTGAAAATATTTTGGCGTGGACTCCGCAGCAACCATTATCACCACGCCAAGAAGAGACGCTGGGAAACTCTTGAACATACCATAATCAAATCTGGCTAAAGACGACACAAAAACGTTCAGCGGCCCGCAGGGGGCCTGGCTTACAAAAACACGGCCCCCCTCTCTCGCCACGGATTTGCATCACAGATCGGCTGCAGCGTTGGCTAAACCGGAATTCGATACTTTTATGGCATTCTCTGCGCCTGCGCGAAGTCAGTCACTGCAGGAGACCGGAAGGGAGATGGCGTACATTTCTCTTCTATTCGGTTGAAAGATAAAAGGCACGAAAAAAAACAGAGTCGGTAGATTCAAACCGAAGAAAAAACTGCGAATGTAGGAAAATACATTAGAGATATATTTATAACAGAGTGTGAAAACACGGCTGCGTTAACTGAATTGTGAAGAATAATAAGCAGTAAGCGGCAGAAGAAGTTTACAGCCGTGTATATGATCATTGTACACAGGGTTTATCCACGTTTGTATTGTTGATTGTGACGCTACGCCGGTCGGGCTGCTACAGCCGTTTCATGCATCTACCGGGGATGTATACCTTCAGTTTAAGGTGACAGCGTGCTTTCTTTACAGCTGCCTTATCTGTTTCGTCTTCATCTTGCATGAAGCTTCTAAACTTAAACAACAGACAGTCAGAGGAAATATTAGGTATTTCCAGGCGTTGACGCAAAATTATTATCATCCTCCAGTGCCTTGCCGGCTGGAGCGCGCTATCATACTTCTCCTCAGTTTGCGATATCCGACAACATGGATCAGTTCTTCTTACGCTGTCTTCCTCTATCTCTTTTTCCACATATCTTTCCAATTGTCACATGTTCCAGTTTTGTATGCTCATAATGTGGCCACAAAATGATTATTGCCTCTTTCTGGTATTTGTGATAAGTTGTCTTTGCGACTTCGCGTCCCTCAAATTGTTCAGATTGCTCATGTTGGCTGTCCAATGAATTTTCAGCCTTCTTTTGTAAAACCACAGCTCCAAGGCTTCGAGGGATTTTTTCGCCTGTTTACTAATTGTACAGGATTCGCAGCCGTATGTTAAAATTGGGGCTGTGTAACATGCAAGAACTATTTTTCTATCTTTCACGGACAATGACTTAATGCACACAGAGTTCTTCATTTGATAAAACGCAGGTTTTGCGTGTCCTATTTTGTTCTTTATCTTAGTGATTCATCTCCCATCTGGTGTTATCTATGTTCCTAGATATCTTCTTCTTCTTCTTCTTCTTCTTCTTCTTCTTCTTCTTCTTCTTCTTCTTCTTCTTCTTCTTCTTCTTCTTCTTCTTCTTCTGCGTTCATCCGGAGACATTTTTCGGACGCGATTGCGTTGTGCCTGCTTACAGCAGAGCTGCGTTCTTGCGCTGTTAGGCCAACACATCTGACTTCTGCGCGCATTTTTTGACCGGGTTAACCTTCCTGGGGGTTCGTAGGACGTTTGACTCTCACTGTTGTGGTGTTATCCCCCATCCCATCAGGCCCATTTAGAGCAGCCGAAGACATCCCGGTCAGCACTCAAGGGAAGGCAGGGGCAGACCATGGGCATTCCCCGCCATCCAAGGAGGCTTCCATAACTGCAGAACCAACATCTAGCGCTGTGGTACTGAGTTCACCCAAGGAATCCTCCATCCATCCATCATGTGCCATGCCGGTAAGCGTGGGCGGTCATGTTCTGCCATCTCACTCGATCAACAGAGTCGTGGATCAGTTCCGTGTTTTTGTCTCGACCATGCCACAAGGCCAAGCCATCCAGATACTTGTTTCTAGGTCTTCCCCTTGGTCTGTTCCCCTCGATCTTACCAGTTGTCACCAAGTTCTCCAAATCATTTCTTCTCATAACATGCCCAAAAAATTGTGACTGTCTACGTCTAATGTCTCTGATCAGTTTACGATCTTCATTTGTTTCTTGAAGGACTTGTTCATTGGTCTTTCTGGCTGTCCATGGTATTCTTTGCATTTTCCTCAGAAACCACATTTCTACAGCCATCAGATGTTTTTCAGCCTGGCTGCTCAAGGAATCCTCACGTCCTGCAAATGGCTGCTTAGACTCACTTCCGTATATTGGGCCTTCCGTTCACCATAGGCTGTTATTCCGGAAACCATAAGAATACAGTCTGCAGATGACATCCCCACAGTGAGCTTTCGAGTCGTTCTTTCCACGTAATGCATTTGCTATCCAAGCAATATTTTATTTCGTGCCACTAGAACACTTTTTCCACCTTTGATGACGCCCACACAATGAGCTTTCGATTCGGATTTGCCACGTAATAGATTTGCTAGTCAAGCAATATTCCCTTTCATGCCTCTGGGACTCTTTTGCTACCGACATACCTGTGGTATGAAGTGTGGCAGTCTAAATACTTCTTCGTGCACCTTTAGATGTCATAACTGAATGTAGTTAAAGTAAGCTGCAGTCAACTTGAGCTTGTTGATATCTCCATAGAGCTTGTTCTCAAATGAAGCAGGCGTGGGCCAAAATATCTTTCTCTGTTCTGCATATATTGGGCACGCTTGCAGCAAATGTTTAGCTGTCATTTTACCAGTTCCTCATTTACATTCATCGGCATCTCCTATCTTTAGTTTATTGAACAAGTGGTGTTTCAGCCTGTTATGTCCTGTGCGGAGTCTGAAGATTGCTACTTGTTCACTTCGGTTGAGTTTGTTATATGCATCATCTTTCTGGTTGCATGGATGTTCTGATTCCCATTTGGTTCTATAAGTGTTTTTTTTTATAAACCTCTTTGCCTTATTATAGGTTATGTCTATGTCAGGCTGAGGTAGTCGTCCGCTCTCTTTTGCTAGTCAGTCAGCCTCTTAATTTTCAGGTATACTGCAGTGTGATGGGATCCACTGTATTACAATTTTTTTTTTTTTTTTTTTTTTTGGATTTCTGACTTAGTCCATGAAGTACTGCTCTTAGGTATGCTAGTTCTGTGCTGTTTTGCTCTTCAGTCTTGAGACAGCTGACTTTGCATCTGTGAAGATAGCTATTTGCTTCTCTTTATTTTCCTCCATCAAGAGCATTTCTGCTGTAATTTTCAAAGCTTCTACCTCCGCTTTGAAGTTACTTGAAAATGTTTGGGGTGCCACTGACTGTTTATTTTCACTACATATATTTTTTTAATTTATGAGAATCCCTCCTCCTCCATTTTCCTTTGAATTTTTGGCTGATCCATCTGTATATGCATGGGTCATTCTTCTTCTTCTGCTGCGTTCATCCGGAGAGATTTTTCTGACGTGATTGCGTTGTGCCAGTTTACAGCAGAGCTGCGTTCTTGCGTCGTTAGGTCAACACATCCGACTTCTGCGGGCATTTTTTGACTGGGTTAACCTTCCCGGGGGTTTCTTAGGACGTTTGATTCTCAATGTTGTGGTGTTATCCCCCATCCCAGCTGGCCCATTTAGAAGAGCCGAAGACATCCTGGTCAGCCCTCAAGGTAAGGCAGGGGCAGACCATGGGCATTCCCCGCCATCCAAGGAGGCTTCCATACTTGCAGAGCCGACACACAGCGCTCTGGTACTGGGCTCACCCAAGGAATCGTCACATCCTGCACATGGCTGCTTAGCCTCACTTCCGTATATTGGGCCTTCCGTTCACCATAGGCTGTTCTTCCGGAAAACAGAAGAATGCAGTCTGCAGATGACATCCACACAGCGAGCTTTCAATTCGGACTTTCCACGTAATGGATTTGCTATCAAAGCAATGTTCCATTTCGTGCCACTAGGACACTTTTTCCACCTTTTATGGAGCCCACACAGTGAGCTTTTGATTCGGACTTTCCACGCAATGGATTTGCTGTCCAGGCAATATTCCATTTCATGCCTCTGGGACGCTTTTGTAACCGACATACCTGTGGTATGAAGTGTGGCAGTCTAAATACTTCTTCTTGTACCTTTAAATGTCAACCTGAATGTAGTTGAAGTAAGATGCAGTCAACTTGAGCTTGTTGATATCTCCATAGAGCTTGTCCTCAAATGAAGAAGGTGTGGGCCAAAATATCTTTCTCTGTTCTGCATTTATTGGGCACTCCTTCAGCAAATGTTTAGCTGTCATTTTACCAGTTCCACAATTACATTCATCGGTATCTCCTATCTTTAGTTTATTGAACAAGTGGTATGTCAGCCTGTTATGTCCTGTGCGGAGTCTGAAGACTGCTACTTGTTCTCTTCGATCGAGTTTGTAATATGCATCATCCTTCTGGTGGCCTGAATGCTCTGATCTTGTTGTTTGATTTACTGTTCTTTTACATTTTGCTGAGATGGCTTTTAGAGAGATGTTCCCTTCAGCTGTTTAGTTCTCTCTCTGCTGTCTTCCTGGCATCTTCAACTTTGTCCTCCAAACTTTGTAGTTCTTCAGTCCAGTATGGTTTGTAATGTTTCCTCGCTCATCTTGGAATAGACTCAGTGGCCGCCTGTATTATTGCTTTGTTTAGACTTTCCACCATTTTCTTCATGTTGCCATATCGTGTATTTATGTTTTCACAATATGTGTCTGTTAGTATGGCAAATCTGTCCCATCTGCTCGTTTGTAATTCCAGCGAGGCAAAGGCTTTTGCTTCTATGGAACATACTCCATATTCATTACAAGCTTGATTGGTCTGTGGTCACTACCTGCTAATTGGTCAAGCACATGGCGATCTTACCAGTTGTCACCAAGTTCTCCAATTCATTTCTTCTCATAACATGCCCAAAAAATTTTGACTGTCTGCGTCTAATGTCTCTAATCAGTTTACGATCTTCGTTTGTTTCTTGAAGGACCTGTTCATTGGTCTTTCTGGCTGCCCATGGTATTCTTTTCATTTTCCTCAGAAACCACATTTCAACAGCCATCAGATGTTT
Organism: Cepaea hortensis; assembly: GCA_963921405.1. Classification (NCBI taxonomy): domain Eukaryota; kingdom Metazoa; phylum Mollusca; class Gastropoda; order Stylommatophora; family Helicidae; genus Cepaea; species Cepaea hortensis. The sequence goes on from OY992883.1 coordinate 106,012,730, forward strand.
TTCAGCTTGACTTCTCATTGTCCAAGCTTCACATCCATATGAAAGTACAGGTTCTATGTAGCACCTCAACACTCTTTTTCTCGTTTCAATTGACATCTTTTTATTGGTCAGTATGTTTTTCATCTTGCTAAAGGCTACCTTAGACATGGCGATTCTTGTTCTAATCTCTTCAAGGCATCTCCCATCAGATTTTATTACTGTTCCGAGATAATTGTACCTATTCACTTGTTGAAGAATATTCTCATTTACTTGTATATTACATTGGGAGGATGTCTCCTGTGCACAAAGTTAAGTCTGGAGTAGAAGTGGTAAACCATCTTCTGGAGTAGAAGCCCGGCGTGAAGTCCACTTTTTGGAGTAGATGGAGATTTGAGTCTATTTCCAAGTCCTCCACTTCATCTCCTTTGTTGTCAGTATCTGGGTATCCCCATCTATCTGAACGGCTATTAAAGTTTCCGACAATAATGCAGTTTGTGTCAGTTATTTTCATGTTTGAAAGTGCAATGTCCTTATCTGCTGGGCAATACAATTGTAAAGTCTTATTTTCACGTCCTTTATCATTATATCAACACCTATAATTTCCGTTTGGTTGTCAGAGGTCATAGATACTTCACTGCAAGGTATTGTGTTTCGTGTAAGTATTAGAACTGGTCCTTTGTGTCCTTCGCGGTCGAAACTTGTGGCCTGATATCCTTTGGTTGAGAATCTGCGATTGGCGTTGAGGTGTGTCTCTTCAATGCATGCCACATCTATTCTATCTTTATGAAGACGATGTGTTAAGGGGACTTTCTTGTTAGAAACTCCTTCAGCATTCCACTGTAGTATGTTGAGTGTCCGGGGTGTTTGGTCAATAGCTCTTAACCTACTCCTCTGTGCCTTGACTATGCAGCACAGGGGAAGGTGACCACCAGTAGTAATGGGTGGACCCCATCGAGGCAGAGGGCCCGGCACTATCACCGCCTGATGGGACTTTACGGGATTAGTAACATACTGATTAATTTTAATCTGTGGCATCATGAATTGATTAAGTTTTGTTGCACTGCTTTGTCAAACCTGTGGCTCAGTACATTCGATTTCGACAAGCATTTTTCGGGTGTGCTTTATCTAGCCTTTGACTGTCCCCAGTCTACCTACAAGGCAGAAGGTTTGTGTGTCTCTTGGTCTGGTTCCTCTCCCTTGACCTGTCCGACATGGGTGACCCTACCAGTAGCTGTGCTACCGTCTGCATAGCTCTTGGGGTCATTGGAATACACAAGCTCCTCTACCTAGTCACGGTGGACACACAGCAGAGGGGCCTAGATATCCGAATTTCTGCACTTGCCCCAATATAACGTTATTTACTGTAATTGCACGTTTGGGCACAATCTGTTTCTTTGATACCACTATGACATCTGTCGTTTTATTAATCAAACTAAGGCCCAACAACCGCCTTATCTTCTACAACCGCCGTATCTATCATTTCTCGTAGATCCTTCTGAATTGTGGCTAGCAAGACGGTGCATCATCATAACGTAAGTTATTTATATTATGTCCACCAATCAGGATCCCTTATATGTTTTCTATAGATCTCATTATATGTTAACTGTACAATGAGACCAAATCAGAAGGCATTAAATAACCTTGTTTTTGATACTTTATACACTGAAATGTTCCTACCACGTTGTTGATTCTTATAGCTGTTTTTTGCTGTCAATATATGTTCTTTATTATTCGCAAATCTTTGGGACTTGAAATGCAATAAATGCACGAGCTTTATAAACAACCATCAATAAATTTAGGAGCTTTATAAACAATCATTAAAAAATGTTGGAGCGTTATAAAAATCATCAATATATCGTTGAGCTCTATAAATGATAATCAGTAAATCTAGGAACTTTACAAACAACCATACATAAATGTAGGACCTTTATAAACAACCATCAATAAATCTTAGAGCTTTATAAACTCATCTCATCTCATCATGTTCCTCTTGTACCTTGCGGTGTCGAGGTGAAGTATAAACTTCGTGAGAGTGCCCGATTATGGGCTTCGTATATCGACATTCCCATGGACTGCTAGTCCCTCCGTCCAACGTTTACCTGGTCGGCCTCTTTCTCTGTTTCCATCTGGTCTGTACATCATTGCTTGTTGTGGTATGCTGTTGACTGGTAACCTACTTGCATGGCCAAACCATTTGACTTGCTGCTTTCTAATAATATCTAGTGCTGCTTTAATCCTCACTTTAGTCCTGATCTCTTTATTTCTGATCTTATCTCTTCTTGATACGTTGAGTATTCTTCTCAGGAACCTCATTTCTGTTGTTGTGATTTTTCTTTTCTCTTTTTCTGTCATTGTCCAGGTTTGGCATTGATAGCACAGAGTTGGTAGGAAGATTGAGTTGTAAAATGCTTTCTTAGTAGTTATTGATACATGTTTGTTCTTTAGTATTGGTACCATTTGTCCAATGAGTTGATTTGTCTTATTGCACCTATTTTCGATCTCGTCTTCTGATCTGCCATTTGATGATATTATACTTCCTAGGTACTTGAAACTTTTTACTTGTTTAGTCCGTTTATATTTCTTAGTTTTTCTACGAGCAGTATGAAGATCCTCTGCCGGCTTGCTAGGCCAGTCGCAGGTTTAGGACACTAATCTGACCACAGGGAGTCCATCCCCTATGGCGAGCCATAGCCCCGTTAGCCCATGACCTCGCGGTCATGGTTGCCCGGTCTGCACCACGTGGAGTGGGGGTTGACTTGTGTAGTCTGCGGGTCATCGGCAGGCTACTAATTTTCGCTCTTCACCCCTCCTGGGAGAGGCTAGCCGATCCTAACCCTGCTGGCTGCAGGGCCAGGCGCATTCCACACCTTACAGCTTTATAAACAATTATTAATAAATCTAGGAGCTCTATAAACAAAAATCTATAAATCTGGGAGCTTTACAATCAATCATCAATAAATCTATAGCTTTATAAACAATAATCAATAAATGTAGGAGCTTTATAAACAAGCATCAATAAATATAGGAGCTTTATAAATAATCATCAATAAATCTGAGAGCTTTATAAACAATCATCAATCAATCCAGTAGCAACATCCTCAGTACCAGCTAACATCCCACACCGCGGCAAGGAAAAGCAGGCAGTTCCATCCAACACATCAGTGGTGAGTTCATTAAATGTTGGACTAAATGTAGCAGGTTTATTTTTCAGTTGATAACTTTGTATGGACCGGAAATGATGTTATAGACATCCAAATGGCTCTTGGCAGAAAAAAAAAAAAGGTTCCCCGTCACTCCTCCCTACCCAGTCAAATCACATCTGTCCTGGTTCAGTTTTACACACCAGGGAATCACCACACAACAACTGGCAGAAACAAGGTGTAACGATCAGGTGAAAGATATAACGGTCGAATATACAATTACTGTAAGCTGAGCATTGTTCCAAATGCGTGCACCCTTGTTCACAGATCAATATATTCTGTCCCTTATAGCAAGTTCGCAATATCTGATCAATATTGTGACATATTGATTGATTGCAGACAGTAAATCAGGCAATCTGTTACTCATTTCACACACATATTCTTGACAGCTTTGGTAGGTCTATCTCCGCCATATTCGGACAAAAAAAGACACTAAAGATCGGGCGGATTTCGTGGATGAAGGATACCTGTGAATGTAACTGTAGAATTGACACCTTCACAGGGAATAAATGTTGACGTTATCATTTTACTTCTTGGTGATAGGCCTCGCAATCTGGCATCTCCCGTTTCGTCGCCTAGCGGGGTTGCTAGATATTTGATGGCGCTAGAAGTGATACTGTTGGGTGAGGGGGGATTGTTGAGGCAATAAAAGGGAGGGGAAGGGGGTGTTTGCAACAGGACTATGAGGATGAGGAGAGTATAGAGTTTGCGCAGAGCATTACTAGAAGAAGGGGAAAAGGAAGAGGGGGAATTGGCATGGTACACCATTAGAGCAGAATTGGGAGCTATTTGAAAAGCACACAACAAGAGAAGAAAGGGGTCGAGTTAGCGTGCAACACCTCTGGAGTAGAAGGGTCAAAGTTTACACAGAACACCGATTTAGCAGAAAGGGTCAGAGTTTACATATAAAACCAGTTGAGCGGAAAGTGTTACAATTTACACAGAACGCAACTAGAGTGAAAAGCTTTAAGAGATTACACAGAACACCAGCAGAGCAGAAATGGTAACAGTTTCAAACGAACATCACTAGGGCAGACGGGATCAGAGTTTACAAACAACACATTTAGAGTAGAAGGGGTAAGAGTTTACATAGAACACCACTACTGCAGAAGGGGTCAGAAGTTACACTGAACGCCGCAAGATAAGACAGTGTTAGAGTTTACATAAAACACCTTTAGAGAAGGTGAGGTCAGAGTTTATACAGAACACCACTAGAGGTGGAGGGGTCAGAGTTTATTCAGAACACCACTAGAGTTGAATGAATCAGAGTTTGTATAGAAAGCCACTAAAGTTGAATGGTTCAGAGTTTATACAGAACACCACTAGAGTTAAAGGGGTCAGAGTTTATATAGAACACCACAAGAGTTAAAGGAGTCAGAGTGTATATAGAACACCACTAGAGTTGAAGGGGTCAGAGTTTATACAGAACACAATTAGAGTTGAAGGGTGTAGAGTTTATACAGAACACCACTACAGTTAATAGGGACAGAGATTATATAGAACACCACTAGAGTTGAAGAGCCCAAAATTTATACAGAACACCACTAAAATTGAAGGGTTCAGAGTTTATATAGACCATCACTAGAATTGAAGGAGTCAGAGTTAATATAGAACACCACTACCCCTCTGCTGTGTGTCCACCGTGACGAGGTAGAGGGGCTTGCGCGTTCCAATGACCCCAAGAGCTATGCCGACGGTAACACAGCTACTGGTAGGGTCACACATGTCGGACAGGTCATGGGAGAGAGACCAGACCAAGTGACACATAAACCTGCTGCCATGTAGGTAGACTGGGGACAGTCAACGGCTAGGGAAAGCACCCCGAATACATGCTTGTCAAAATCGGATGTACTGAGCCACAGGCTTGACAAAGCAGTGCAACGTAAAACCTGCTGCCTTGTAGGTAGACTGGGGACAGTCAAAGGCTAGGGAAAGCATCCCAAAAAAAATGCGTGTCAAAATCGGATGTACTGAGCCACAGGCTTGACAAAGCAGTGCAACGTAACTTAATTCATGATGTCACAAATCAAAATTAATCGTTATGGTGCTAATCCTGCGAAGTCCCATCAGGCGGTGATAGTGCAGGGCCCCCTGCCTCGAAGGGGTCCACCCATGACTACTGGTGGTCACCTTCCCCTGTGCTGTGGAGTCAAGGCACAGAGGAGTAGGTTAAGAGCTATTGACCAAATACCAAGGACACTCAACATACTACAGCGGAATGCCGAAGGAGTTTACAACAAGAAAGTCTCCCTAACACCGCGTCTTCATAAAGATAGAATAGATGTGGCATGCATTCAAGAGACACACCTCAACGCCAATCGCAAATTCTCAAACAGAGGATATCAGGTCAAACGTTTCGACCGCGTAGGACACAAAGGAGGAGTTCTAATACTTACACGAAATACAATACCTTGCAGCGAAGTATCTGTGATCTCTGACAACCGAACGGAAATTATAGGTGTTGATATAATGATAAAGGACGTGAAAATAAGAATCTACAATCTGTATAGCCCAGCAGATAAGGACCTTACACTCTCAAACATGAAAATAACTGACACAAACTGCATTATTGTCAGAGACTTTAATAGCTGTTCAGAAAGATGGGGATACCCAGATACTGACAAAAGAAGGAGATGAATTGGAGGACTGGGAAATAGACTCAAATCTCCATCTACTCAACAATGCGGATGACACACCGAGCTTCTACTCCAGAAGATGGTTTACTACTTCTACTCCAGACTTAGCTTTCTGCACAGGAGACATCCTCCACAAAGTCGATCGCCATGTGCTGGACCAATTAGCAGGTAGTGACCACAGACCAATCAAGCTTGTAATGAATATGGAGTATGTTCCACAGGAGCAAAAGACTTTGCCCCGCTGGAATTACAAACGAGCAGATTGGGACAGATTTGCCATACTAACAGACAAATATTGTGAAAACATAAATACACGATATGGCATCATGAAGCAAATGGTGGAAAGTCTAAATAGAGCGATAATACAGGCAGCCACTGAGTCTATTCCAAGAGGAGCGAGGAAAAATTACAAACCATACTCGACTGAAGAACTACAAAGTTTGGAGGACAAAGTTGAAGATGCCAGGAAGACAGCAGAGAGAGAGAGAGCAAACAACTGAAGCGAACATCTCTCTCAAAGCCATCTTAGCAAAATATAAGAGAACAGTAAATCAAACAACAAGAGATTGTTGGAGGGAAAAAACAGAAAACCTGAATATGAACAATGAAGGACTTAGAAACAAACAAATAACAATTAAACAAGGAAATGCCTTGCTTACAGGAAAAAAGGCAGCAAATGCACTAATGGAACACTATGCACATGCAAACCACATTGATATTACAACCGAACAGAAGAAAGCAAACAAAGACAAACAGATACATCATAGAAATACAGAGAGAGCAGCAGAATATATGATGGCAAATCTAACAATGGAAGAAATAGAACAGGCAACGAATACCTAAAAAGAAGAAATCACCAGGAAAGGATGGAATCACAAATGAAATGCTAATAGGACTAGGCACCAAGGCAAAGAAGAAACTACTAGCAGTCCTAAATTACAGCTGAAAGAGAGGAATAGTCCCACAGGCATGGAAGGAAGCTATACTTATACCAGTCCCAAAGAAAGGAAAAGACCTGGAAGAACCAAATGGCTATCGACCTATCAGTCTACTTAGCTGTGTAGGAAAATTAATGGAACGCATTATCAATGGCAGGCTAACATGGCATCTGGAAGAAAACAAACTTTTAACACCATACCAAGCAGGATTCAGAAAGTACAGATCCACTGAAGATCAAATAACCTATATAGCTCAGGAAATAGAGGATGCCTTCTAAGAGAAAAAGCACACACTAGCAGTTTGGATAGATCTAGAAAAAGCATTTGATAAAGTATGGAAGGAAGGACTGAAAGTAAAACTGCAAAAAATGCATGTTTGTGGGAAAATGTACAAATGGATCAGCCACTACCTTGAGAATAGAACTGCCAAGACAAAAGTACAAGGACAAACCAGCAAAATGATGCTGTTGGAGCAAGGTGTCCCCCAAGGAGGAGTTCTTTTACCAACATTATTCCTAGCATATATAAATGACATCACAGAAAATTTTCACGCCAGACTACACACATCCTCCTTTGCAGATGACCTAGCCATATGGACATCTGAAGAATATATTAGTACAGCTAACAGCCGAATACAGCAAGCCTTATTAGCGCTAGAGGACTGGTCAAAATCATGACTAGTGAAGATAAGTGAGGAGAAAACAACAGGCACAGTGTTCTCCCTCTCAAATAAAACTCAGCAACCTAAGCTGGTATTGAATGGAACAATATTTCGCCATGAAGAAAATCCAAACTATCTAGGAGTCACCTTTGATCGTCGCCTAACATGGAAGACAAAGGTTGAGAAAAATCGAACAAGAGCAAGGCAG
>OY992883.1:106025351-106033230 GCA_963921405.1 Cepaea hortensis
GAACTGAACCCTTCGCTCTGTCACACGAAGTGGTTTCCTGCCAACAACAATTATAGTTGACTGGTTCCTCAACAGGCAAACTCCTGAAAAGGAAGAGCGACCGGTGAGAGTATACTGGCCCAAACATTAGTTCACATGCATCCTACCAAAACTACTCAACTCTCAGTCATGCTAGTTAGTTATTCATATAACTAAAGCATTATCTCTATATGGAGAGTAGTCAAGCATGGGTTCACAAATGTCAGCTGGCCTCACAGAACAGCCCGTCAAACAGAGCAAGAAATCAGAATGACGAGTCTGATCATTGGTCTCACCTATCCCTAATCATCTACCAGTCGTCGCTAACGTCAGTAATGATACAAGGCTGTTATTGTTCTAATTTAATCGAACTAAACAAATAGGTAAAGAGTCCCTAGACTCGTTCCTAACATCATCAATGTACATTAAGAAACATAAACTTGATCAATATACCATCCCTCGGGATATAGGAATAGTACATGATCACATCCCATATGTACACAAGCCTGTTTGCTGGTGGGACCACCTGCCCACGCCACAGCAAACTCTTCTTATCAGACTCTGCCTTAGAGTCAAGAAGCCTTCTTGAGAATACATGTTCCCCCCCCCCCCTGTTCCAAGGGTACTGTTCCAGTTCTGTCCTCCCAAGTGGTTTAGCCTTGGCCTGGACTGAACTTCATCGTTGGCTTGGTCTACCAACACATACTTTCATAACTTGCTTTCACATCCCCCATATTCGATATTTCCCCAGTCTCATACAGCCTCCTGCATCCTTCCATACTTCCAGCACCTTAGCATTCACTCGCACTAGCGCCAGTATGAAAGAAACAGGATAGCTTAGACAAGATTTCAGAACGCATATTTACATCGCGACGGCACGCAGTGTTATCACGCGTCGATCTATTCGGCGTTCGGAATTACCCCAGGAAGTATCACATGCCATGACCTAATATATATACACAATGCCACATCATATATATATAGATATAGCACCAAAGCCACTTACCTTTCCACAGAAATCCGCTGTTCCACACAATGAATTCACTATTAAGTTACTACACAATAGTTACATCATTCCTGGTGGCACAGAACTAAGTTCTTCCTTTACTTAGTAACTCAGCACAATTTTGTCTGAATCTCCACCTACCAACGTACCTGGTTTTCTAACCGTTCTTCTGGCTTCCACTAGGTTTTATTCTAACACAGCAACCTAATAGATGCAACGATTGGCAATATATGGTACATATATTTGGAACCCAAATCGCCCACATCACATTACGGCGTTCCTAACAGCTGATTCGCGAGCACACGGTAAACAAACACACGCTTAATTGTCACCGGCGTTATCGATCGGTTTGCTAATTAGTATGCGAGGACATCCGCATAGGTAATGAGGTTAGAACAATGGCGTGTGGACCCCACGTACCAAGTTACATGATTTAAACAAATATCTACCTGGATGGTGAAACCAGCTCTCCAGTCAGCTTCCGAACTGTTCAAGGGCTTCTCAGCTGCCTTTTCATAACAGTCAGCCGAATCATGGTTGAGGTGAGACGCAACACAAAAATGGCTCACACTCAGGCCAGCGTCTGTTCTCTTCGAACAAAAGTAAGTGAATGACTGCTGTAGCCAATTTCCCGCTTCGTGCCAACTCAATGCGCACTAGAAGCGAGTGCTTCTTGAGAAAAGATACTTTCTCGGGAAAAACGTCATTCCCCGCCTAGAGTTTCTAGATCTCTCTGCACGGGAAGTTAGAGCGATACCCAACATCACGGGTTACTCGAATTCCGGTGTTTCGAGACGATTCTAGATAATAAGTCCTCCATCGGCTTCCCTCAGTCTATTTTTAGCTGGGAAAGTCCCCGATGACGCGCCAAAATAGTGCGGTATCTTGACGACCCAAGACAGATAAACGCGTTTCGTCACATAGGCCCCCACTTTAAGAGGATCGACCCCGTCGTTCCACTTCTACGCAGAAGCTGTCTATGTCGTTCGTTCTTCTTTCTAAGAGACCGGATGGCGGGTGAGGAAGTCTAACCCGTCAATATTGTATAGAATACTTTTACCACATTCGGTGGGGTGACAAGCTATTCAGTATCACGGGTGATCAACGCCTACTCCGCTACTGCGATCGGGCATCTCACAGTATCTTGCGGACCAGAGCTCCCGTCTCGACCTGATTTAACGATCGTTTCTGCCAGAGTTTACTGGACTTCTGCAACTCCAGCTTCCCCTTTCGAGGACCCAGCTGGACTGCAGTCGGTCGGATTGAGGGACCAAGGGTCTGTGTTCGTTCCGACACAACCCACCTCTTCCTACCACGGTTCTCAGTGTAGCTAGCACTGCGGGTGTTCCTTTGGCCGGTCATGTTCCCCCGAGCACCGGGCTGAACCGAAGAAGGTACCTGCACATACATATAGGACTTCCTATGGTTTGACAGGCTTTCCGCTACCTGACCTGAACCCCGAACCGTTCTTTCAGCGAATCTCGGCGCCCTTGGGCTGGTGGACTTATCATCGGGCTTCCCCTCATAGCGCATGAGGAGACTGGAATGGAAAGTAGTAGACTTTCCCAGGATCACCACTCCATAGTGCTTGTGGAGCCCCACTTTATCCACTAGGAATGGGCCCTGCCACCCGATTTCGAATTCGTTCCCCTCGATTGGGAGGAGTACTAGAACTCGGTCTCCAACCTCTAAGGATATCTTCGTCTTCGTCCGTTTCTCAGGTGTGCATTTACGGCACTCCAGACAAGACCTAATATACCTGCGCACGTCGCCTGTCATTCCCGGCCACCAATAGGACCGGGATAGACATTTACTGGTTGTCCCTACAGTCAGATGTCCGGTTGGGGACCTGACATGTACCGTTCGCAGCAGATTAGCTCTGAAGCTCTCAGGAACCAACTTACGTTCCCTCTGCCTTTTCTCTGTCCCAGTCTGAAGTAACGGTGACTGGTTATCAGAGTTGAACTTACCCTGAGTTAACGGGTTTTCATTGTTGGGCAACCATTCCGAACAAGGACACTCCGTCGCATCCTTGCTCCGAGCATTACTCATTCTATCCGGGTGAGGATTTCGGAGACTTACCTTTTCGAGACCCTCTTCCTCTGTATCTCTGACCTGCCTAGACTTATGGATGCTAGGGTGTTCTGGTTCGCCCAGAAACACGTACTTCCGGCCAAGAATTAGGGGATAGAGAGGATCCGGTACGACTGCCGCCTGAATGCGTCCAGTAACGTACTTGCTCCGAATCTCCACATTGGCAATCGGGCAACGTAACGCCACAGCACTCCTACTGGCTGGCTGTATCTCCGTCATCTCCCCGGTGAGTTGCTCTGGGCCTGTCAGGTGGGATGCAATTACAGCTGAAAATTGCAATCCCGTGTCGTAGAGGCACAACACCTGTCGCCCATTCACTTCTACTCTCTCAACCACTGGAGGTCGTCTAGTTTCTCCATTCCCATCAACCGACTTCACTTTCCTGCAAGATCTATCCCTAACCTCAGCAAGACAAGCAAAGTGAAAGTCCTTGGGCTTACTCTTACACTCACTCGTATTGTGAGTGCTGGACTTGCAGAATTTGCACCAACGTTCACTCCACTTCCTCTTTGGAGAACTAGGTGGGCTATTCTTACCTTGGTTGACGTTAGAGATCTTCTCTAAAGAGCCTACCTGTTTCTTTGGTTCCTCAGAACCTTTGTTCGTCTTTGACTTCTTCTTTGACTTACCTTGATCCGGATCTTTCGATCTCGGATCTGTTGGACTGGTGTCCCCAGTCTCGCCATAGACTTCAACGTATCTTTCGGCTAACTTGGTGACTATATCCAATCTCTCAGCCCCATTCTCACCTAAGAAGTTTCGCAAGGGTTTAGACATTTGCATTCGCATCTGATCTACAACCATCAACTCACGCAAACTTTCATACTCCTCATTAAATCCGGCCAAGGCCATCCATTTAAGAAGGTATGAGTTCAATCTCACACTGTATGCTGAAAACAGTTCACCAGGTTCTCGCTTCGCCGTTCGAAACTTCCTTCGGTATGAGTGCGCTGTGATCTCGAATCTCTTCAAGAGAGCCGCTTTCAATGCCGGGTAATCATTCTGTAAACCCGGTGGTAAGCGTGCATACACCTCATAACCTTCGGCACGGAGTCCCTGGGAGAGTTTCAAACACCATTTCTGTTTGTCTAGACCCATTGCAATAGACATGGCTTCATACTTCTCTAAGTATTGGTCTATCCGTTCCTTCTCGGGTTCGAACGGCTGTAAAGGCCATTTCATAGCCTGGTAGTCACGTCTACTGGTTGACTCTGAGCCAGGAGGTACACCTCCTCCCATAGCTCCATCAGTTACACCTGTAGCAGGCACCTGTGCCTCAAGTAGCTTCATTCGATACTCATGGTCACGTTTTTCTTTCTCGGCTTCCAACTCAAGCCGTTTCATTTCAGTATCAGCCGCTATCCTCTTTTCCTCAAGAGCCACTTTACTGGCTTCCAGTTCTCTTTCTGCTCTCCTCCTCTCTCTTTCCTCTTGGCGAAAATTTCTTTCCACCTCTTGGACATAGGATTTCAAAGCATCTCCTTCAAGACCAGACTTACGTCCAGTTTCCTGAACTTTGTCCAAGTCTATCTCTTGGGTAGACATGTTGACTATGATAGGTGGGTACTCAAGTATGTGTGGGTGAAGCAATACAATGAATCAATAATCAATATTACTAACTAATCACCACAACACAAATGTCCGTCAGACAGTTAGGAGATAGGTAGAAGTAGTAGAATCTTATGTAGACTGAAGTCGAGGATAAAGACAAAGTCCCTATCCCTATGTGAGAGGTCTACAACACACAAAGATCTTGGAATAATCCCGGACGAGCCCCCACTCTGTAACGGAGTGTTTCGGGTTCACCTTGGGTAGTGAGAGTGAACCACACCCGAGGTGTCTCTAGCACTCCCGTGTATTCTAGCCCCAGGGGTTGGACGAGCAGATACACTTTTTTCCTCTGTGGTTGATCTCAGGTCATTTAGTTACGTCTACACACCCCTCCAGATTCTAGACCCCCACTAACTACCTACACCTGTTGAACAATGAACACTTAGGCATCGTCCGAGACCACACTCAATCATTATACAAAGAGCAAGTCAACTTACATAAAGTTTATTCTACCCTTGAGAATATAGAACTGAAATGAACATCCTGATAGAAGAATCTATTTACACAAATAGAAGATAGAGTAGAGAAAGACTTAGAGATGTAGGTGTCTTCATCGAGTTGAGAAGTAGAGTGGATGCAGATGTCCCGTCCAGTCGGTCCGCCACTCACCCGGCTTCCTTCCAGTGAGATGACTAGAACCTTGGAGACCACTCCGTCTCCCGAACGTGGAACCACAACAATAGAGTCACTGCTGGACCACACTTCACTGGACCAACTGCATCTATAACACTCCCACGGAGTCACTGGTAATACAGTTCTCGAACACAACTGAGTTGGAGACAATCTTCCTGGACTTGGCTCCCAGTATTGGTTACTTCGATGAACTAAATAGTCACTGACCAACCGAATGGTCTGTCACTCATAGCACAGTCCCACTGCAGAACCGATATGGCATTGACCAATTCACTGGTCTCTTACAGTCACACTTTGTAGGATCAGATATGGCTACTGAAAAGTTACTGAGTCCTTCTAGAACACAGTTGATAATCTGGATACGGAAACAGTACATTAATAGAATCAGACATCTATTTTACGGAAACAATTCAGGTTGGACTATAATCCCATAGTCCCTTCCACCGTGTTACACTTGACACACGTCAATGCTGGTGTAGTTCTTCTCAAGACCTGCCCCTCGAGCTGTCCAAAGAACCATTCAAGTGTCTGAAGATTAGTTACTTCTGCGTTTAGGCAGAACCCCCGTCAAACCAGACGGACCGGTGTTCCCTGTCGAGCATGATTACTCAACATGCTGAAATGTTCCTGGCAAAAACAGAGTATCTTCTATTTTAAACGCTCACAACCATCCCTTCCCACACGTGCACCTTCAGGGCAGTGGTATGTCTTGAAGCAACCTTCACGCATGGTGAATCACATTGGGTACCTGGTGTGATGGAGTCTGGCGTGATAAGTAAAGAACTGAACCCTTCGCTCTGTCACACGAAGTGGTTTCCTGCCAACAACAATTATAGTTGACTGGTTCCTCAACAGGCAAACTCCTGAAAAGGAAGAGCGACCGGTGAGAGTATACTGGCCCAAACATTAGTTCACATGCATCCTACCAAAACTACTCAACTCTCAGTCATGCTAGTTAGTTATTCATATAACTAAAGCATTATCTCTATATGGAGAGTAGTCAAGCATGGGTTCACAAATGTCAGCTGGCCTCACAGAACAGCCCGTCAAACAGAGCAAGAAATCAGAATGACGAGTCTGATCATTGGTCTCACCTATCCCTAATCATCTACCAGTCGTCGCTAACGTCAGTAATGATACAAGGCTGTTATTGTTCTAATTTAATCGAACTAAACAAATAGGTAAAGAGTCCCTAGACTCGTTCCTAACATCATCAATGTACATTAAGAAACATAAACTTGATCAATATACCATCCCTCGGGATATAGGAATAGTACATGATCACATCCCATATGTACACAAGCCTGTTTGCTGGTGGGACCACCTGCCCACGCCACAGCAAACTCTTCTTATCAGACTCTGCCTTAGAGTCAAGAAGCCTTCTTGAGAATACAAGTTCCCCCCCCCCTGTTCCAAGGGTACTGTTCCAGTTCTGTCCTCCCAAGTGGTTTAGCCTTGGCCTGGACTGAACTTCATCGTTGGCTTGGTCTACCAACACATACTTTCATAACTTGCTTTCACATCCCCCATATTCGATATTTCCCCAGTCTCATACAGCCTCCTGCATCCTTCCATACTTCCAGCACCTTAGCATTCACTCGCACTAGCGCCAGTATGAAAGAAACAGGATAGCTTAGACAAGATTTCAGAACGCATATTTACATCGCGACGGCACGCAGTGTTATCACGCGTCGATCTATTCGGCGTTCGGAATTACCCCAGGAAGTATCACATGCCATGACCTAATATATATACACAATGCCACATCATATATAGATAGATATAGCACCAAAGCCACTTACCTTTCCACAGAAATCCGCTGTTCCACACAATGAATTCACTATTAAGTTACTACACAATAGTTACATCATTCCTGGTGGCACAGAACTAAGTTCTTCCTTTACTTAGTAACTCAGCACAATTTTGTCTGAATCTCCACCTACCAACGTACCTGGTTTTCTAACCGTTCTTCTGGCTTCCGCAACTGACTGACATAATCTAAGTTTCCATCCGGCACAAGTAACTAGGTTTTATTCTAACACAGCAACCTAATAGATGCAACGATTGGCAATATATGGTACATATATTTGGAACCCAAATCGCCCACATCACATTACGGCGTTCCTAACAGCTGATTCGCGAGCACACGGTAAACAAACACACGCTTAATTGTCACCGGCGTTATCGATCGGTTTGCTAATTAGTATGCGAGGACATCCGCATAGGTAATGAGGTTAGAACAATGGCGTGTGGACCCCACGTACCAAGTTACATGATTTAAACAAATATCTACCTGGATGGTGAAACCAGCTCTCCAGTCAGCTTCCGAACTGTTCAAGGGCTTCTCAGCTGCCTTTTCATAACAGTCAGCCGAATCATGGTTGAGGTGAGACGCAACACAAAAATGGCTCACACTCAGGCCAGCGTCTGTTCTCTTCGAACAAAAGTAAGTGAATGACTGCTGTAGCCAATTTCCCGCTTCGTGCCAACTCAAATGCGCACTAGAAGCGAGTGCTT
>OY992883.1:106033430-106113430 GCA_963921405.1 Cepaea hortensis
CGGTAGGCAGTGGATCACAGGTAACCTCAAGCATCACAACGATACTCTCTTGTTCACACACACATGTACTCTATTTCTCTGTCTCTCTATATCCCTCTCTCTTTCTATTTCTCTCTCTCTCTCTCTCTCTCTCTCTCTCTCTCTCTCTCTCCCCCCCCCCCCCCCCACCTTTCTCTCTCTCTCCTTTGCATACACAGTTTGACAATATTGAAAATACTCAGAAATACAAACATAGCTCTGTCTGTCTGTCTGCCTGCCTGCCTGTCTGTCTGTCTGTCTGTCTGTCTGTCTGTCTGTCTGTCTGTCTGTCTGTCTGTCTGTCTGTCTGTCTGTCTGTCTGTCTGTCTGTCTGTCTGTCTGCCTGCCTGCCCGCCTGCCTGCCTACCTGTCTATCTGTCTGTCTGTCTGTCTTTTCTTTCTTTCTTTCTTTCTTTCTTTCTTTCTTTCTTTCTTTCTTTCTTTCTTTCTTTCTTTCTTTCTTTTCTGTCTGTCTGTCTGTCTGTCTGTCTCTCTCTCTCTCTCTCTCTCTCTCTCTCTCTCTCTCTCTCTCTCTCTCTCTCTCTATATATATATATATATATATATATATATATATATATATATATATATATATATATCTTTCTCTCTGTCTTTTACTTACGCTTACATACATTGAAAAGACAGAAATATAATACTCAAACTACACGTGTTGTCTCTGTGTCTATTCCTCTCTCTCTCTCTCTCTCTTTCTCTCTCTCTCTCTCTCTCTCTCTCTCTCTCTCTCTCTCTCTCTCTCATTCTCTCTCTCTCTCTCTCTCTCTCTATCTCTCTTTCTCTCTCTCTCTCTCTCTCTCTCTCTCTATATATATATATATATATATATATATATATATATATATATATATATATATATATATATATATATATATATATATATATATATATATATATATAGTTCACAATATAGACAACAAATTTTGACAAAGAAGTACTAAAGTCGAGAGGATCAACTTCATAGCACCAGTTGTTACCCTATCCGGCCTGGTCTCTCTCCTCACAACGGCAAGCCGTTGCCGAGAACATCACACAAAGCACGAACTCCGTATCGCCATCCCCCCTCCCCCTTCCTCACCCCCAAAACCCCCCAGGAGTCTCTAAACAATTACAATCACCTCTGAACAATGCAGTGCGGGGAACTAACTCACCTTCTTCATGGAACATAAAACTATTTTTAATATAAACATTACTAGTTAGTTAGTTAGTTAGTCGACAGATCATCCTCGTTGCACATCGAACCATTCAGTCCATAAGTGCTCGGATCCCCTCCTCAGCAAATCCCGCAGCGTGTAGCGGCTAACGACGCCAGTTCTGTGTTGGTTTATCAATCTTCTTTGGCTTCCTGCGTAGTGATCTTGTTTGGCCACCCCTCTTTTAATTTGCTGCTCTAGCAGTCTGGCCATTGTTGTAGATTCACAGTCATCACTTGGTTCTCGCAAAAGTCTCACATCACGTAGAGCATTCAGAATGTCAGCCTGGTCCATGGCGCGTCCGCCCTCCACAGTAGCCTCACCTGCGAGCTTGTCAGCCCGCTCATTTCCTTGTACTCCCGCATGCACTTGCACGAAGATGAAACTAATCTTTGCCAGCCGAGACCGCTTCAGAGGCAGCAACCATTCTCTTCGGATCGACCCCTCCTCTATCCTCTTGATCATGTTCATTGAGTCGCTAAGGAAACAAGCCCTGGTGAATGTCTGTGTCTCGAGCCATGTTATTGCTTTACTTACTGCCATGACTTCCATGGTCAGGCTACTTGTGGTTTCAGTGAAAGCACTAGAGTCCTCCTTCACAATTCTCCCTCCGGCCCGAGCTGTAAAGGCCCATGAGCTTCTCACATGTCGGACGACCGACCCATCTGTGTAGATGACCGCGTCACCGTCTAGCGAATTCTCGAAAATCAACGCTTGTACTTCAGCCTCAACAGCAGCCGGATTTTCTTGTCTGCATTTTCTATCTAGTTGGATGCAAACTGAAAAGGATGTGCAGAAGTCTGTTGGCACTTGCACCCACTCCTCGCCAGGTTCTAAGTCCTCAAGTGAACACACCTGTTGAAGAATGTCTTCGGCTTGACCCATCCACGACCGTCCTCTTTTTAACCTGCTGCCCTTCACCTTCCTAATTTCACTATGCAGTGGATGTTGTGTGTTTGCGTTAATTCTGAGGTAGGCGCGTGCCCTGCAAACTTGTATTCTCTCTTCAATGGTTGGAAAATCAAGAAGGTAGCGCATCGCCCTGCATGCTGTATCTCTTGTACATCCAAGAATAATGCGCATAGCTTCATTCTGTATCCTTTCCATCCTTTCTATCTGCTTATGGCTGAGAGTCAGGATTGCCATTGCATACTCCAAAACAGACATGACCAGCCCCTCGTACAGAAGACATAGATGGCGCTGCTCACAGTTTGCTGCCGCCATCACCCGCATCGCTGCCAAACCCCGCTTGGCCTTTGTTATCACCTGGTCTATGTGCACATTATAAGCAAGGCTTCGATCAAACCGTATCCCCAGGTAATTCATTGCCTGCGTTCTTTCCACCGTCTCTGAACACAGCATTACAGTTGGTGTTGGATTGTTGACACTATGATTATTCAACGGGAACCAAGTCACTGTTGCCTTTGTTGGGTTGACCATTGCCCCAGCTTCATCACACCAAGTACTTATGCGATTGAGTTCGGTTTGTAGTTCCCCAGCAACCTCCTCTCTATCCTTACCCTGACGATACACTAAAACATCATCGGCATATGACAATGTCCTGCCAGGTCCAGTGATCTGCTCACTGGTGATTCTCACTGTGTAGGCGTTGAACAGTACTGGAGATAATGGTGATCCCTGTGGTAGGCCAGGATATATTATTGTTGGTTCCGAAGTCCAACTGCCACATCTAAAAACTACTTTCCGTTGGAAGAGGGCTGCAGCGATCCAACTAAGGAGGAATGGACTTACGTTTAGTTCAAGAAGCTGAAACATTAAAAAATCCAGTGGTACTCTGTTGTATGCGTCCTCAAGATCAATCGCTGCAGCAACGGTTTCAGTGCCTGAGTGGAAACCTTCATAGACATCATGGGCAAAGACTGCTGCATTGGTCCAGGTTTCTCTTTTTGGACGGTACCCACCCAGGGTAGGTGGGAAAACACCTTGCCTCTCTAGTTGGCTTGATATTTTCCTGGCAATTACCTTCTCCAGCAGCTTGCCTATTGTATTCTGCATGGTTATAATTCGATATCCCTGAATTTTTTTGTGGTCTTTGTCAGGCTTCGGCAAGGGAATCAGATAGCTGTGTAACCATTCCTCCTTGATGCTAGCACTCCCTATACTGTTGTTGTACATGTCTGCTAGTTTCTCTAGCTCATTGTCGGTACACCTATTTATGTCGTCGTATCTTATGCCATCTTATTATAACATAAACGGTACTTTAACTATGAAAAAGCATTTTAACTATAAAATGTATTTTGACTATGAAAAGTTAACTATAATAAGTATTTTAAAGGACCATAAGATCCTGCCTCAGAACCTTTCTTTAACTTCCCGCTTATTATGGTAAACAACCTAATCGGGTCATTTGCTCGTTTCTCTCCCTTCCAGTCAATTCCAATAACATGCTCACGGTTATCGGGCTGTGATTTTCTCACGATGTGTCGATCCTGCTTCTTATTCGTTCATCTTCAAACGTCAGTATGGATTAATCCAAAGGGAGGAAGGGTCAGCTTAAGCTTGTTAACATCTCCATTAAGTTTGTCCTCACATGGAGCGGGTGTAGGCAAAAATACCTTTCTCTGTTCTGCATATTTTGTTCCAGAAGCTCAGGGATTAAGATCTATGGACAGACATGAACGTCTACATCATTTGACAAGGCACATATTGCTAATGATGATGTTGATAAAGACGATGATAATGATGATGTTGGATGACGATGACGATGATGATGATGATGACAATGATGATGATGATGATGATGATGATGATGATGATGATGATGATGATGATAATGATGATGATGTTGATGACGATGATGACGAAGACGATGCTGATGATGATTTTGATGATAATGGTGATTATGGTGATGGTGACGATGATGACGATGGTGACGAAGACGACGACGATAACGATGATGATGTTGATGATGACGATGATGATGATGATGATGTGATGATAGTGATGATGAAGATGACGATGACGATGATAATGATGACTATGTGTTGACAGTCGTAATAGAAACAACGAAATTCAGCAGTTTCTGGGCATTAAACAGATATCACTGCCTTAGAATTACATCTATCTATCTATCTATCTATCTATCTATCTATCTATCTATCTATCTATCTATCTATCTATCTATCTATCTATCTATCTATCTATCTATCTATCTATCTATCTATCTATCTATCTATCTATCTATCTATCTATCTATCTATCTATCTATCTATCTATCTATCTATCTATCTATCTATCTATCTATCTATCTATCTATCTATCTATCTATCTATCTATCTATCTATCTATCTATCTATCTATCTATCTATCTATCTATCTATCTATCTATCTATCTATCTATCTATCTATCTATCTATCTATCTATCTATCTATCTATCTATCTATCTATCTATCTATCTATCTATCTATCTATCTATCTATCTATCTATCTATCTATCTATCTATCTATCTATCTATCTATCTATCTATCTATCTATCTATCTATCTATCTATCTGTCAATCTATCTGTCTATCTATCTATCTGTCTGTCTGTCTGTCTGTCTGTCTACTCATAGCATTGTATGAAAACCAACGTAATGCGGTCTGCTTCCAATTAGCCCATCGTTGCGTTTCGAATGCGATATGCGGAATAAAGAATTCCATTCGTAACCAATCGCCACAGAGCGGGCACGGCCAACAAGCCGCCCCTAAAACAAAGCATTCATCTTAGCCAAATAATCACCGTCCTGAATCTATACCTATGGCGTAAGGGCAGATTTCAGATTAAAGAACTTAGCACTGGGCATAGGGTCTCCTATTCTTCGCCCTGGTCATCGGAATTTAGAGGGTAGATACACTTACTACCTGGCTATAATGGAGTGGGGTTTTGTCTGACTGACCTGAAAATTTAAATATTGAGCACAACCCACTACTGGCAACGCCGATCGCATTCTGGTATGAACCTAAGGCCTATCCACGTCAATCTGGAAGCACTAGACACTAGAAGCACTACACTAGTACAGCAATGCCTCGGCCAGTGGTGCAGACCCTTCCAATCTGTCAGTCTGCTCGTTTCCCAGCACACCAGTGTGTCCTAGGAAAAAGATCCAAGGGATGCTCCCTAGCTCACGATACAAACAATCAACGGATGCTCCCTAGCTTAGGATACAAACAACAAAGAAACGGCCTAAATTCGCACAGTAAGACTTCACCCTCATTCGTTGAACACATTCTGCAAGTTGCTTGTCATTCGTTGCCGAAGAAAACCAGTGTGTCGTCTGCCAGTCCTGGAGTTGGTGGTCGATTATGTCAGTCTGAGCCCAGAAATGTATATTACAATGAGCGATGTTAAAATGTTCACTGTGGATCAAATGGTTCTCATCACTCAGTCCTTGGGTGGGTTTGGTGCTGGTTGTTTCAACCAATCTGACTCCAGAAACATCTATTACATGAAAACAGCGAAATATCGATTGTCGATTATATAGAGCAGTGGTTCTCAACCTGTGGGGAATCGCCCCCCCCCCGGGGGAATTTTGGGGTTTCCATGGAGGGGGGGGGGGGGGAGAGAGAGAGAGGGAATTAAGATTATTTCAAGATCACGGTAATACCAGAACCGATTGCTTGATATTGCTTTTCCCTTCATACTTTACAGTTCTGTACGTCTCACCCTTCTGAAATTCATTTTATAACATAAGTAGACCTGCAAATCACGTTTTATGTAGATGTCTAGACTTGTTGTAGTATGTGCTATTAAATGTAGCTTCCATTATTACGTATACTGAGTATGGAGGGGGGGGGGGGAGAGAATTTTTAGGGAGGAAATACGAAAGAGAGGGGGGGGGGTGACGTTCTGAAAATATGGTGGGGGGGGGGGCACGGGCCAAAAAAGGTTGAGAACCACTGATATAGAGGATATTAGACTATTGATTTCACATGACTCGTCTGGAACCGGGGTGGCACAGTTGCCAGTACGCTTGTTTGCCGAACAGTGGTCCCGCTTCACTCCCTAACAGAGGCAAGATCATTTCTTCCACCGAATACGGTTCTTGGGTGGACTACGCTTCAAAACAAGTACTAGACAATTTTCAAACATTGTTGGAATTATCTGGGACGGGAAGGCATAGATGAAAGGAACTTGTCAGCTCATCTCGTATGTTGTAGTCTAGAATATGTGAAGGCTCAACACTTCCCATCCCAATGGTTGCACGTCTGTGGGACTACCTTGACCATTTCATAACACACCTCTATGTAACTGCCTCGTTTTGAAACTCAGAAACTGTCGTCAAACACCGACGTCTTAGCACTAGAGACACGCTTAAATGCTCCGTCACGTTCAGAAAATGTTGATGCTTGCAGACAGTATATTTCTAGCAGCCATATGGTTACGTCCGTTCTGTCGTCATCTTTCCTGCCAGTAGAGATTTGGATTCTTGGCTCCATTATGAATAGGCTGCATTTGTGTTTCCTTTTGCAGCAGGCGATCTTTGATATTCAGTTAAGTTATATATTATGTTATATGTTATGTTATATGTTATATGTTATGCTATATGTTATGTTATATGCTATCTTATATGTTATGATATATGCTTTGTTATATACTATGTTATATGTTATGTTATATGTTATTGTAAATGTTATGTTTTATGTTATGTTATATGATATGTTATATGTTATGTGTTATGTTGTATATGTATATTGTTATGTATATGATATGTTATATGTTATGTTAAGTGCACCATTGAAAACCTTGACTGGAGAAGTCATCACTGATAAGAAACAGCAGATGGACAGATGGGTAGAGCACTATTTGGAGCTTTACTCAAGTGAGACCAAACTAGCGGATAATGCCCTCAACGCCATAGAGGCTCTACCAACTCTTGACCACCTGGACACACTTCCCACCATAACAGAAGTTAAGTGTGCTATAAATGAACTTGCATCTGGCAAGGCTCCAGGTAAGGATGGGATTCCAATAGAGGTTATCAGGAGTGGGCAAGACACAGTCACTATACAGATCCACCAGCTAATAGAGCTATGCTGGCGTGAAGGACAAGTCCCACAGGATTTCAAAGATTCAAGCATCATAACACTGTACAAGAACAAGGGCGATCGGAGCGACTGCAACAACTATAGGGGTATCTCACTTCTGTGTATTGTTGGAAAAGTATTTGCCAGAATTGTTCTGCGCAGACTTCAAGTCCTAGGAGATCAAGTCTACCCCGAATCACAGTGTGGCTTTCGACAGAACCGGTCTACCACTGATATGATATTCTCATTGCGACAAATGCAAGAAAAATGCCGTGAACAGAATCAACCACTGTTTATTGCCTTCATCGACCTCACAAAGGCATTTGATTTGGTCAGTCGTGAGGGTCTGTTCAAGGCACTAAAGAAGATTGGCTGCCCACCAACTCTTCTGTCCATTGTGGAATCGTTCCACACAGGCATGAAGGGTATAATCAAGTTTGATGGTGCAACTTCTGAAGAATTTGAAATCAAGAGTGGAGTTAAGCAAGGTTGTGTACTAGCTCCCACCCTCTTTGGAATATACTTTTCACTTCTACTGAAATATGCATTTCGTGATCAGGATGGTGGTATATACATTCACTCACGCTCAGATGGCGGCCTCTACAATGCTCAGAGATTGAAGGCTAAGACCAAAATTAGGAGGGTACTGATCAGAGAGTTGCTTTTTGCAGATGATGCTGCAGTTACGACCCACTCTGAGGAAGAATTGCAATGTCTACTATCTGCATTCTCCAATGCTTGTTCTGAATTTGGTTTAACAATTAGCAAAAAGAAGACACAGATTATGTCACAAGGTGCACATGGGGTACCATCAATCTTTATTGACGACGCCGAACTAGAGATAGTAGACCATTTTACATATCTAGGATCGGTGGTAAATAGCAAATTATCCCTAGATCAGGAAATCAACATCCGGATTGGTAAGGCAGCAACAACAATGAACAGGTTAAGAAAAAGAGTCTGGGAGAACAGGAAGCTTACTGCCAAAACAAAAGTCCTTGTCTATCAAGCCTGTGTCCTTAGTACTCTTCTCTATGGCAGTGAAACCTGGACAACTTACTCACACCAAGAGAACAATTTAAACAGCTTTCATATGCGGTGTCTGCGAAGAATTCTTGGTATTAAGTGGCAAGACAAAATCACAAATACTGAAGTATTGGAAAGATCAGGTTGTGTGACAGTTTATTCCATGCTCAGTCTTCGTAGACTTAGATGGATAGGACATCTTAGGCGGATGGATGATGGTAGAATACCAAAGGGTATCTTTTTTGGTGAATTACAGATGGGTAAGAGATCTTAGGGTCGGCCTCTACTACGATACAAAGATGTGTGTAAGCGGGACATGATTGATACAGGCATTGATAATGCACATTGGGAGCAAGTCGCCGCTGAACGTGTTGCATGGAGGGCAAATATCAGAAATGGAATAAAGTCAAAGGAGAAAATTATTGCAGAAAAGTCACACACCAAGCGTTTGAGACGTAAGATGGTGCATGATGGTGGAAATGACCACGTGTTCACATGCACCCACTGTGAACGGACATTTACAGCGCAAATTGGCCTTATCAGTCACACTCGCTACCGCCATAGTTAAAAGTTATTATGCCTTTTTAAAGCATAAACTATCGTCTGTCAAGACGGCAAGGTGCCAATGTCAATGTCATGTTATGTTATGTTATATGTTATATGTTATGTTATATGTTATGTTGTATGTTATGGTACATGTTATGTTACATGTTATGTTATATGTTATGTTATATGTTATGTTATATGTTATGTTATATGTTGTGTTATATATTATGGTATATGTTATGGTATATATTATGTTACATGTTCTGTTATATGTTATGTTATATGTTATCGTATATGTTATGGCATAAATTATATGTTATGTTATATTTTACGTTGTATGTTATGGAATATTTGCTACGTGACGAAGGAGTTAGGAATGTAATTAGTAATCCCGTATAAATCGTTCAAAACATAGAAAGTAATGGCGGTGTGCAAGCTAGCCGCTTTGCGTTGGTTTCCATACAAACGTAAGAGCAATGGCAAACTACTGAACGTAAACGCGCAAGGAAATCACAAACAACCACAACATGCTGGGGTTGACTGTAATGTTCTGTAAAGGATATGCACTAACTTGCATGTTATGTTATGCTATGTTATGTCATGTTATGTTAGTATGTGTTATGTTATGTCGATCGACATCACTGCATATAGAGCAATCACATGATCTGTCCCCCGATGCAGTAACCATCCATCCATCCATCCATCATGTGCCATGCCGGTAAGCGTGGGCGGTCATGTTCTGCCATCTCACTCGATCAACAGAGTCGTGGATCAGTTCCGTGTTTTTGTCTCGACCATGCCACAAGGCCAAGCCATCCAGATACTTGTTTCTAGGTCTTCCCCTTGGTCTGTTCCCCTCGATCTTACCAGTTGTCACCAAGTTCTCCAAATCATTTCTTCTCATAACATGCCCAAAAAATTGTGACTGTCTACGTCTAATGTCTCTGATCAGTTTACGATCTTCATTTGTTTCTTGAAGGACTTGTTCATTGGTCTTTCTGGCTGTCCATGGTATTCTTTGCATTTTCCTCAGAAACCACATTTCTACAGCCATCAGATATTTTTCAGCCTGGCTGCTCATTGTCCAAGCTTCACATCCATATAAAAGTACAGGTTCTATGTAGCATCTCAACACTCTTTTTCTCGTTTCAATTGACATCTTTTTATTGGTCAGTATGTTTTTCATCTTGCTAAAGGCTACTTTTGCCATGGCGATTCTTGTTCTAATCTCTTCAAGGCATCTCCCATCAGATGTTATTACTGTTCCGAGGTAATTGTACCTATTCACTTGTTGAAGAGTATTCCCATTTACTTGTATATTACACTGTGGTATTTCGTTCTTCTTAGTGACGACCATAATCTGTGTCTTTTTACAATTTAATTCTAACCCTTGTTGTTCACTATGTGTAACAACCGCATCTACTAAATTTTGCAGGTCCTGTTCATTGTCTGCAATCAAGACTGTATCATCTGCATATCTAATGTTATTGATGCATCGTCCCCCAATGTTGATTCCTTCCATATTTTCAATATTTCTGAAAATATTTTCACTGTACAGGGAAAACAGATCTGGAGACATTACACATCCCTGTCTCACACCTCTCTTAATAGGCTGATATTGGCTTACTTCATTATCAACTCTTATGGCAGCTTGTTGTTTCCAATATATGTTTTTTACAAGTCTAAGGTCTTTCCCATCAATTTGTAGATTTGATGCAGTAACCGGCCATACCAATGTATTTCAGCCGGCTGTTTCTGTCAGAATTTGGCCATATCTCCGCTCTTGACCATAAGGGCGGCATTGGCGTCCCTGATGAGGCTTCACTCCCATCTTGTGTAGCCGGTCTAGCGTCAAGCTATCGCCACCATACGTCAGATGAGCCTTGACTGCATTGACCATATCTGTCCAGTCCATGCTTCGTTCCATTTCTATCGGTGCATTATTTGCCAGCTGGTCATTATATTTTTATTTGCAAAGGGGTTACGAACACAATTAGCAGTCCTGCATCCCACGTTCGAAACTCGGTGGCTGGGGATTTGGAAGCAGACAGCCTTGCGTTTGTTTTCATACAATGACGTGAGCGTCGATCATTCAGAGAGCAATTGCAAACTACGGAGCATAAACTTGCCAAGATTGATTGATTGATTGATTGATTTAGGAATCGACATCACAGCAATCGGGGCATTCCCATAAGTGCTCCGTCCCCATCCTCAGCAGCCAGCGAAGAGTTCCAACTCTAATAGTACCAGTAGCAATCTGATTATAAGTCCGTCTCGCCTTTCCTTTGAGCGTTGAGCGTCGGCCAGATCCCTTCGTCACTCCTTGTTGTCTCATTCTTGCCAGACCATGGTAATCCATTTGCTCCTCCGAGGTGTGCACGTGCTCCCACAAGGCCGCAACCACGTCTGCCTTGTCATGTATCAATACTCCACCAAGTTCTGCAGAGCCAGCCAATCTGTCCGCCTGTTCATTTCCCAGCACACCGGCATGCCCCGGAGAAAAGATCCAGGCGATGCTTGTCACCCGTGACCTCCGAAGCGAAGCAAGCCACTCCGCACGAAGTAAAACTTGCCAAGAAATCACAACAAACAAAAAATACTTTGGGACGAGTGTGGCGTCATGTAAAAGGATATTTGACTAACTTTTGTTTTATAGTCAGTACTACGTCTGCCGTGCTCAGTCTCAGCGCCCTCCCTCGCGCCCAACCAATCAGCGCTGTCATGGCTAACAGATAACAGATGTAACAACTGCAGCAGGATATGACAACAGATCTTATTTGTGTTGTTCCCGATGACGATTCTTATGATCGAAACGTCGACTCGTTATGTCGTTGTGTAACTTATTTTTATATTATTTTGTTGTTATCATAATTTCTTCTTATCTTGGAGTCTCCGGGGCGAAGTGGTCAAGCCGTTTGACTCGGGCTCTGAAGGTTGTGGGTTCGATTCCGGGCCTCGTCCTTCGGTTCACGAGTGAAATTTTTCTTGGACTCCTGTGGGTGGTCGCTAGAGCTACGGAGTTCGTGCTTTGTGCGACGCTTTCCGCGATGCGGAAAGAGACCGAACCATATGGCATAAAACCCGGTGCAATGAAGTCGACCCTGTCGACTTTTAAGCGACTTCTCATCATATTTTCTCGTTTACCGTATTGGAGTTCGTTGTAAGATATGCACACTGCGTCTATATATATTATTAGCCTTCACGTTTTCGCAGCAGTCACGCGGACCTGTGTTTATTTCCTTTCATTTATACGTACAACGACGTGGCATCCAAAACCGCACCAGGGGAACACGTAAAACTGCTCAGGAATTCCCCGCATGTCTTGGGTGACAGAACCTCAAGGATGAACAGTTAGGAAGAATGTATGTAGTTGTCTGAAACACCTATCTATAAACCTCTTGTCAACGCCTGGCTTACTTAATGCCGTTGTCTGTTACAGATGATTACACCCGGTTACTAGCACAGACTTTGTGAAATGTTCTCAGCTCTGTTGGAGAGAAGCTTCACATTGGTGACCATGGCAACAGCTACAGGTTTCTTACTGCTGCATACTTTTGTCAAACTCATGAATGGTTTTTTACGTTGATGAATTACTTGAACATTATATTCCGCTTTGAAGGTATTATAAATTATGTGCTCTTTCTTTATCTTCTTTTCTTCTAGTTTCTTCTTGTCGTCTTCTATCGTCTTGTATCTCTCAGTGGGAATTAGACCCCTAAACAACTCACTACCCTATGCTGCTCCGTTCATGTCTTCAGCGTATTATTAGTTTCTTTCTCTACTTCGCTTTCCTATCTTTGTGTTGACCTTCCTCTATTTCTTTTGCCCTGTGAATTCTTTCTGATTTACCTTCCACTAAAACATGTGTATTCTGTTTTTTTTTCCCTTTATGTAATATTGTTTCTGTGCTATTTCCTTCAATATTCTTTTTGTTTCATCTATCTTTCTGTAATGTTATTTGTGATTCATATATCTATATTATTTAATCTGTCATCTTCCAGAAATATTCTGTCTGTTTCATCTTCTTGTAATATTCTTTATGTTTTCTCGTCCAGTAATATTCTTTCTTTTCATAGCCGACTAATATTTGTTCTTTGAATTTTCCTGTAATAGTATTTCTAATTAAATTTTCAACAATATTACTTTTGTGTCATCTTATATTAATATTCTTTCTGTTTCATTTTACTAAGATGTTCTTTTTGTTTCATGTTTGCGTAATATTCTTTATGTTTCATCTTCCGGTAATATCCTTTCTGAACCTGACGAGATGCAGCGAAATATGCCAGGCAATAAATCGTACAATCTATGGTTTGTGTCTTCGTTATTCAAATATTCTTTCTTTGTCATCTTCCAATAATGTTATTTCTGTGTTATTTTCCGATACCATATTTCCATTTAATATTCATGTAATATTCTTGCCGTTTAACTCTCTGCAATGTTCCTCCATAGTCACTTTCCTGTGGTATTTAATATATTTCACGCTGCTATATCTTCTGTTGTGTTTCAATCAAAGTACGCTTTCCCTTTCCCATTCTTTCTGCGGGCCCTGTCATGGATTTCTGCCTATTTCACAATCTCAAAATATGTTCTTGTTTCTTTTCCACATTACTATAGTAGTCTCTCTGTTGCCGCTATCTCGCAGTCTCAGAAACGGCGTAAAGGTGTTTTCTTTGTAGGAGCCGTGTACACCTCCAATATGTGTGCTGGAAGAGGACAGGTGTGGGGCGGGGGGGGGGGGGGGCAATTGTACCTACAAGTAATGTTATTATATGGATTGCCTTCCTACATCCCTTTATTATTATTTCTGTTACTGCTCTATCTGTTTGAAATGTGTGTTTTTTTTTCTTACTATTCTTTTTTGTTTGTTTTATAATAGCTCACGGTTCCCCCTGGGGATAGAGCCGCCCCAAACAGGTTCCCACGTCCATGTTTATTTATTTATTTTTGTTGTTGTTGTAAAGAAGGGCCTCCAGGGTTATGTGTAATATTTTCGTAGTTTCTTTTCTCTTTCAACGTAGTGCAATTTCTATTTTCACATTTTGAGTCTTCCTGAAATTATGACTAGTATTTATTCCGTTAAATTTATTAGTAGGATTTGTTCACCTTGAACTTATCAATAGCATTTGATCCCCTTGAATGTATTCTTGCATTTGTTTCCCTTGAAATTATTATAGTAATTGCTCCATTTAACTTATAAGTAGTATTGGGCCCCATTGAACTTTTTAGTAGTATTTGTTTGCCTAAGATTATAAGGAGTATTTGTTTCCCTTGAACTTACTAGTAGCATTTATTTCCATTGAACTTATCAGTAGGAATTATTTGCCTTGAACTTATTTGTAGCATTTGTTTCCCTTGAACTTATTATAGCATTTGTTTCCCTTTAATTATTATAGCATTTGTTTCCCTTGGACTAAATATTACATTTGTCCCCTTAACCTTATTATAGCATGTGTTCCCCTCGAACATATTATAGCATTTATTTCCCTTGAACTTAATATAGCATTTATTTACCTGGAACTTATAATAACATTCGTTTCCCTTCAAATTATTAGTAGCATTTTTACCCTTGAACTTATTAAAGCAGTTGTTTCCCATGAACTTATTATAGCATTTGTGTCCCATGAACTTTTTATACTATTTATTCGCCTAGAACTTATTATAGCATTTGCTCCCCCTGAACTTATTAGTAGTATTTTCGTTTCACTTTGGATCAAAAAGAGGTCAAGGAATAAATGTCTCCAACTTCTAAAAGTTCAGCAAGAAACTAGCAGAGTGACAACCATCAAAGAGGACTTAAATATATAGCTATCGAATGCGAAAGTAGTATCAAGTGCCTTTACTAGGAAAAGAAGGACGCCTTTTCATTGTGTTAATATATGATGTTATCCCCCATATTTATAGAGCAAACGCCACGGCTGGTATGACCGTAATCACACCAGTGACTTTATTCCGCGTAACATGAAGGTCTTTGCAATCACATCTAACCCCATATTGGCTGCTTGTGACTTTCTGGTAATTTTACGTTCAATAGTTTGCCAGTGCTGTCTGAGCAGTAAGTCAACACTGAAGTCGAGCTGATCGGTGTGTGGTTCGAACCTGTTACGCCGCCTCAGAAAAGACAGCCTAGTAGTGTTAAATATAGTTAGTTAGTTAGTTAGTTAGTTAGTCGACAGATCATCCTCATTGCACATCGAACCATTCAGTCCATAAGTGCTTGGATCCCCTCCTCAGCAAATCCCGCAGCGTGTAGCGGCTAACGACGTCAGTTCTGTGTTGTTTTATCAATCTTCTTTGGCTTCCTGCGTAGTGTTCTTGTTTGGCCACCCTTCTTTTAATTTGCTGTTCTCGCAGTCTGGCCATGGTTGTAGATTCACAGTCATCACTTGGTTCACGCAAAAGTCTTACTTCTCGTAGAGCATTCAGAATGTCAGCCTGGTCCATGGCGCGCCCGCCCTCCACAGTAGCCTCACCTGCGAGCTTGTCAGCCCGCTCATTTTCTTGTACTCCCGCATGCCCTGGCACGAAGATGATTAAACTTACTGGTATCCATTTTACAAAACATATACTGGAGGGTAAGGTTGAAGACAAGCGAGCAAGAGGTAGACAACGACACAAGTGGTGTGGAGATAACATCAAGAGATAGACAGTATGACAGAATTTACAGTCAGGGTGAGAGACAGACAGTGGTGTAGAGCCATTGCAGCCAACCTTCATTGTGGAGACGACACCTGACTGACTGATTGATCTATTTAACGCTGTGTCGACCTGGAAGCCTAGGTAATATTTTTTTTTAAATCCTCGCCTCTATAGTGATTCGAACACAAGGCCACGGGGTCGGAAGGCAAGAGTGCTAACAACTATACTACCGCTGCTTCTACTAGATTAACATACTTGCCCGTGAAAATCAAAGCAGCATTCGACACGCATGAGATAATTTGGCGAAAAAGGTCGCTGCGCTCCGTTTAACTTTTTCCACGTAAATCTCAGGTGTCCATTTATCAGTTCAGGTCAAGCCAGGGTGATGATTGTTCTTCTTGGGGCAAGGACACCCAACCATCCAAGTTCTGCCATCCTTTGCTATGTCTTGTTGTTGCTTGGATGTCTGTCCCACGTTATTTGACCATGCTCTTCACCCGAAGATGATGATGGTGATGATGATGATTATAATGACGATGATGATGATGGTGGTGATGATGATGATGATGATGATGATGATGATGATGATGATGATGATGATGATGATGATGATGATGATAATGACGTTAGTAATGATGATGATGATGATGATAATGATAATGACGACGACGACGATTATGATAATGATAATGATGAAGATGATGAAGACGACGAAGCTCTGTATTTTGGTGCAATTAATACTAGCTTTCTTGCTTGCCCACACGGAGGCAATATGTTCGAATCCCGTAATTTTCACGCTTGACCTGAGCTCCCAGATCGACCCAGACTCAATGAGTATCAGAAAATGTTATAGGAAGTAAAGAGGCCTGCGTGATATCCACCCTAGCAACCACCGTGTGCTGAGTCATCATTATCCAGTGCCTTGCCAGCTGGCGTGGGCAATCATGCCTCTCCACACATTGTGATCTACGACGGCATGTATCAATTCCTGTGGTGACGTCCTTCCCTGCCATGACATAAGACTGTCAAAACTCTTCTCCCGCTGTCTTTCTCTTTCTCTCTTTTCTCAAATCTTTCAGATTGTCACAACATGTTCCAGTTTTTTTCTTCTCATAACATGGCCAAAAAACGATGGCTGCCTCTTTCTGATGTTTGAGATACGTTGTCTTTGCGATTTAGATTCCCTCAAAATGTCCAGATTACTCATTCGATCTGTAAAGTTAATTTTAAGCATTCTTCTATAAAACCACATTACCAAGGCTTCCGTTGTTTCAAGAATGTTCTCCCACTGTCTTTCTCTTTCTCTCTTTGCTCAAATCTTTCCGATTGTCACAATATGTTCCAGTTTTTTTCTTCTCATAACATGGTCAAAAACGATGGCTGCCTCTTTCTAATGTTAGTGATGAGTTGCCTTTGCGACTTAGCTTCCCTCAAAATGTCCAGATTACTCATTTGATCTGTCCAGTTAATTTTAAGCATTCTTCTATAAAACCACATCACCAAGGCTTCCGTTGATTTGTTCCCCCTGTTTACTATTTTTCCACGATCCACAGCCTTATGTTAAAACTGGTTCTATGTAACATGCAAGAACTCTCTGTCGGTCAATAAATGCCCGCAGAAGTCGGATGTGTCGGCCTGACAGCGCAAGAACACAGCTCTGTTGTAAACAGGCACAACGCAGTCACATCCGGAAAAAAAAATCCGGATGAACGCAGAAGAAGAAGAAGAAGAATGCGGTTTTTATTTGTCCTCTTCTGTTCTTTATCTCAGTGATGCATATTCTATCTGATGTTTTCTATGTGCCTAGATATCTGAATTTCTACACTTGCCCCAAAATAACGTCATTTACTTTAATTGCACATTTAGGCACAATCTGTTTCCTTGATACCAGCTTATCTTCTCCCTTTCTATAATTCAAACAAAGGCCCATTTTGTCACTTTCTACAAACACCGTATCTATCATTTCCTGTAGTTCCTTCTGACTTGTTGCTATCAAGATGGTGTCATCAGCACCACTTAAGTTATTTATATTATTGATTTATTTTGTTGTTTCGGGATTTGAGATTTAAATATTGAGCACATACTTTCCTTAGAACTCATTGTATTCTCACGCTGTTGTTGGATCTCAAAGCGTTTTGTTATTTACTGTATACCAAATACACACCAAGGCTTGTAACGTGGAGAAATTCCGTTGTGAAGTCAAGTGTAGAATAATATACCGAGTAAGGGAGCCGTCAAAAAATGCTTTCAAATGAGTATAGAATATAATGTAACACGCGTGCACACACACACACGCACGCACGCACACACACACACATCCACACACACACACACGCACGCGCGCACACACACACACACACTACACACACACTACACACACACACACACAAACACATCCACACACACACGGAGTAAAATGGAGAGACCTTGGTGCTATTGAAACACGAAAAATAAATTCACAAATATTGATGCGTACTCATATAAGTAATTGAATATATTAGAGGTTAGATGTTCAAGTACATGCGTTCCTTTCATCCTGGTGCTGTTTTCGAATCCTATTATTCGTTCTACTTGTAAAGCTCTAAATTTGTATGTTGTCTAAATTGTCCTATCGCAACTTCTTTTCTTTACTTATATGAAAGTCAGTCAAAACCCGTGAACGTATTTCTCAGAGATGTGCTGGTGTCGTAAATTTATTTCAATTTATAATTAACAAAATAAAACAAAAAAATATGACAGAGAAAATAGAAAACGGAATGAAGAAATACTTGATAAATATGCGCATGTCATTTACAATCAGATTGTGAAATACAGCAACAACATGTCTGAGAGATCTAGCGATGGGCTCGCAGATTCCAGCAACCACTCGCCGGGTGGCGATTCTCTCCGGCCCCGCTTGCCTCTGCGCTCTCATCCCTCGACCCGAAGCATTGGAAGACTTGCAGAAGTGGAAGGGATCAATAATCGATTAGCTGTCAAACAGATTGATGACTCGAACCGTCTGCAACATTAGGCAGTAATGAAACTCGATCGAAGGCGTGATTGGAGGTGGCAAATTACTCCCAGCCAGCGTCCATTTGAGTCGAGCTGTGCGTCCGCGTTTAAACCAGAGACAAAAAGAAAGCCTCCTCGGAACAGACATCTTGTGAGTATCACCAGGCAAATGTAGCTTTCCGTCTCCCCAAGGAGAAGGCAGAGTGTAAATCGGTGGAAACGGGTGGAGTGGGTTTAACTGAGAAACGTTTCCGGTGTTACGGGCGTGAGTTACCAGCCAGCCAAGCCCAGCGGTTTGAAAAAATAACAAGAAAGACTGATGACTTATTGGGGAACTCCTTGAGGCATTTCCTGTTTTTATTAAGAGGTATACCAGTAGGTTAAGTTCTGCAGCAGCATGGTGGTATTCGCCTGGCGATGTGGTGGTCTTGCGTTTAACAGATTCAGTGCTAAAAACAGCAGGGTTTGAACCAAACAAAAATGGACGGCGGAAAATGGGAAGTAGGGGTGTGTCACAGATATGACTTAAAAGACGTAAATATGGTGGCAGACATGTCATATTATTATTATTATTATTATTATTATTATTATTATTATTATTATTATTATTGTTGTTGTTGTTGTTGTTCGCATATCCTTTCTTTACAGGACATCGCCATCAACATCAGCATCTTTCAGCTCATTGTTGATTTCTTGGCAAGATTACGCTCAGTAGTTTGCCATGGCTTTCTGAGCGACCGGCTCACATACTCCGTAAGTCACCGACGCGGAGAGAACCGCTACCGATTCTCGCGCACGTCACGTTACTCATGAAAGTATACGGGATTAGGGAGAAGGGAGACCGGCATGCTATATTATAACACAATGAAAACATTTCCGCGATATGTAAGCCCATAGCAGATAGATATATCGCTAAAGTCGATTAATTATCACATGGCAATTAATCAGTGTAAACAACCCAGGGCCGGATTCCCTGGCCTAGGTGTTAGCGACTTTCTCCGTAATAACGTATACTCTCGTGAGTAACGTGACGTGCGCAATAATCGGTGGCGGTTCTAGCTGCGTCAGTAACTTACGGGGTATATGAGCCGGTCGCTCAGAAAGCTATCTGAGCGTAATCTTGCCAAGAAATCAACAATCAGCTGAAAGATGCTGGTGTAGACAGCGATGTCCTGTAAAGGATATGCGAACAAAAAAAAACCAAAAAAGAAACCCACGAGGTTGGAATGTTTCAACTCTGCGTGGTCAGTCAAGTTAAAACAGGAGTGAGAATATTGTCCACCAGCTAAGATGGCCGATCTTATATTGGCCACGTGTTTCCCCCTGGGTTGTCAGTTAAGAATAAGTATCTTAACTATGTAGCGCAAACATTATCAATATAAACAACAACAACAACACATCCCGAAACAGCATTGGGTCTGTTATGTGATAGGGTCGTGATATATTGTTGGCCTTAGTGCACGGAGGGATGGATGGTCAGTCTCTCCCTCTCTTAGCGGACGACGAACGCAGGCGCCGAACCCTCGTCCGACTCGCTCATGACAGTATCAGTAAAGCCTCCTAGCGATTACACTAACTCACTCTCTAAACATGACCAACATAATGGTGATCTTAACATGCCGGCGTTTGCTGTTCTGAATCGTGACCTGTTTACATCCTAGCGTGTCTCTTCGACGATATGAAGTTTGAATTCTGGTCTTGAGCAATCCGTTGAGTTCTGAACTTGGAGAGAGCAAGGAGAACTCTGTAACACAACCGCCGCGGAGATGTTACTTTGTTCGGGAGACAAGTATCCACAGTCATCTCTCGGATAGATGCAAGCCCTTGTGGGGTGTCAGATGTCCTAACCACCAATACATTGGAGTTCGGACTTGAAACTCACAACCTTTCAACCGCTGCATATCCAACCAACCCACAAACCAACCAGCTGTAATCTCGGCAGCCTTCGTGTGCCGTTTGGTCACGAAAATGTGAAACTAGCATCACATTCCCAATATAGCCTGGTGTTCTGGGAATGAAGTCCTTGATAGATTACCTATTTAACGGGGGAGGGGGAGGTGGAAACGTATGTCGTTTGCACGACGTTGTGTTCAACCCCAATCCCAGGTTGATGTTCTAGACAATTGTACGCTCAGTAGTTTACCATTGCTTTCTGAACGAGAAGTCAATGTTGAAGAATGAACTAACGCGTGTAGGAAACGATCCCGCTACCCCGTTAGCAACATTTACAACATAGAGTTGTTTCTTTCTTCTTTTTTTTTTAAGTGCTGGTGCCATTGCCATCACTGCCATTGCACATTCATGTCGGCATGACAAACTTTGTGTCTTCTATATAGATCACACTTAGTCTCTTCTCTATAGATCACACAATGATGCATGCATGACTAACTGAGTCTCTTCTCCAAAGATCACAGAATAATACCTGAGTGACTAACTTAGTCTTTCCTCTATAGATCACACAATGATGTCTACATGACAAACTTAGTCTCATCACTATATATAACACAATGCTGTCTGTTTGACTAACCCAGTCTTATCTCTATAGATCACACAATGATACCTATATGACTAACTTAGTCTCATCTGTATATATCACCCAATGATGTCTGCTTGACTAACGTAGTCATAAAGTCTAAAGTAATCTTTATCAGTGAAAGAAAACAATAAGTTCAAAATTTGGCACGCATAAATAATGCCAGACTGCTTTAAGTGTCAGGCTAAATCAAACTTGGGAGCTACCGTGGCCGAGTGGCTAGGCACTTGCTTGCCGACAAAGTGGGCACTGTTTCGAATCAGCATCGGGGCTGATTTAAAAAATTGATCTGGAAGCCACCCGGGAAGGTTAACTCGGTCAACAAAGAAGTCGGATGTGTCGGCCTGACGGCGCAAGAACGCAGCTCTGCTGTAAACAGGCACAAAGCAATCACATCCGGAACAAAAAACAACTTCGGATGGACGTAGAAGAAGAAGACAACAATAATAAAGGGACACACAGCTTTTTTTCGTCATGTGATGAGAAGAAAAGCATAGGAGAACATCGTGAAACCTTGAAAAATCGAGGGAAGAGAGGCAGAGGCAGACCACGAGAAATGATGCTGGATGGATTGAGACGGTGGCATGGAGGAATATCATCAGCAGAGTTGATCCAGAACACCAAAGACCGGGATCTGTGGAGAGCCATGTTACACCCCCGACTAGATACGTATGTCGCCGAATTGCGACAAGCGCTCACTTCCAGTAGGTCACAGCGGCGGCATATGTGCGTTCGTGCATGCGTGCGTTCGTGCATGCGTGCGTGGGTGTGCGTGTTTGTGTGTGTGTGTGTGTGTGTGTGTGTGTGTGTGTGTGTGTGTGTGTGTGTGTGTGTGTGTGTGTGTGTAAATTCAGAATGTATAACGAAGTAGAATGTATAACGAAGGTTCAATAATAAAAACCAATTCACATCCATTTCTGCCTCCCTTCTCTAGAGGCATGCAACTATTTGATGATAATGACGATAACGATGACGATGACGATGGTGATGATTGACATCTGTATTTCATCTGTCATTTTTCTCATTGTCCTGTGCAACTGTTTTGTGGCTACACTTTTTCTTCTATTTTACCCCATGTCCAATTCCCTCTCATTTTCTCCGGCCATTTTTTAACACTCCCATCTCTAATTTAGAATATCGCTCTCGCGTTTGTTTACTCGGCCATCGTTAAGTAAACCCTCAGCTGTCAGTCGGTTGTGGCGTGGGGTTAACGGTCATTTGGGCTGGGAGGTCTGTATCATACTGACACGTCGCAGGGGGTTAGAGCGGGATGGGGGGGGGGGGGAGGGGAAGGATTCCCGTATGAGCAGTGAAAACACCTGCACACGGACACTCACACGCGCGTGCGTATACACTCACACCAGAGATGGTGTTCTCACACGTAAATACAAACGTTTACACACACACACACACATACATACACACTCACACCAGAGGTGGTGTTCACACACGTAAATACAAACGTTTACACACACACAAACACACATACATACACACTCACACCAGAGGTGGTGTTCACACACGTAAATACAAACGTTTACACACACACACACACGCGTATACACTCACAAAAGATGTGATGTTCACACACACACACATACATACACTCACACCAGAGGTGGTGTTCTCACGCGTAAATACAAACGTTTACACACACACACACACACACACACACATACATACATACACACTCACACCAGAGGTGGTGTTCTCACACGTAAATACAAACGTTTACACACACACATACACACACACACACATACACACTCACACCAGAGGTGGTGTTCACACACGTAAATACAAACGTTTACACACACACACACACGTATATACTCACACAAGAGGTGGTGTTCACACACGTACATACAAACATCTACACACACATACACACACGCACACACACGTATACACTCACACCAAAGGTGGTATTCACACATGTAAATACAAAACACACACACACTTACTCACAAAAGATGCGGGTGTACGGGGGAATGAACAGGCTGATAGGCTAGCAGAGAATGCACCTCTTGGTGGTAGTTTGCCTATGGACAAGGGAGAGGTGGTCGTGCGCTTGTGGGACAAGGTGGAGAAGGCGGAGGGACAGATTGAGAACCTATAGGTGAAAGAATGATATTGCGGGGGATCGGCAGGGGTTCTGGAAGAATCTCAAATCTGAGAGGGAAGTCCAGGAGAACTATTAATCAGATAGCGGTGGGAACAATTAGTATTATGACTCTTCGCTGGCTGTTGAATGAGGGGACTGAGCACGTATGGGAAGTCCTGAGTGCAGTGATGTCGGTTCTTAACTCAACTCAACTCAACTCGCACACGTAAATACGCACACACTCAAACACACACACACACACACGCATATACCACATAACAGGTGGTGTTCACACACGTAAGTTTAGTTTAGTTTAGTTTAGTCGATGGATCAACATCACGGCATACGGGTGCAACCCATAAGTGCTTCGTTTTCCTCCTAACTCAAACCTGAGTCTGGAGAAACTCAGCTCAGTGCACAAACTCCGTAGCACCGGCGAGGATCCTGAAATACTTTGGGTAGATTTTTAACTCGAAATTTTGCGCGGGCAGCACCGTCAGGCTACTCTTTTTCGATTTCCAACTGCCAAGGGATTTTTTACGTGCGCAGCAATACACACGGGAGTCCGATCTCACTACCCAGAGACCAGGGGGAATTGTATTACTAGAGGTCCACGTGAAAGAATCCCGGTCCTTACCGGGTCTTGAACCCGGGACCTCCAGCACTCGAGGCGGGCACCATACCTCGAGACCACGCAGCGCCCTAACACACACACACACACACACACACACACACACACACACACACATACACACACACATACACTCACACACGTAAATACACACGCACAATAAAAGAAGGAAATGACACCCATTTCTATGTTTTGAAAAGCATTCGGTATTT
Source organism: Cepaea hortensis (assembly GCA_963921405.1). Lineage (NCBI taxonomy): Eukaryota > Metazoa > Mollusca > Gastropoda > Stylommatophora > Helicidae > Cepaea > Cepaea hortensis. The sequence continues at coordinate 106,057,366 of OY992883.1, forward strand.
GCTGCTTTTTTCGCATATCCTTTACAGGAAATTGCAGTCAACACCAGCATTTTTTAGCTTTTGTTGATGCTCTTGGCAAGATTACGCTCAATAGTTTGCCATTGCTTTCTGAGCAACTGGCTCACATACCCCGTAAGTAACCAACGCGACGCGATCCGCTGCTGAATCTCGCAGAGCTGTGGTCCTCAACATCGTGTAATACATAAACATAATATTGAGAGGCAGACATGCAACACAATGTTTCAGCTTTCTCACATGCCTGTGCCAATTTTGGGCTCAATATCAACTTGGAGAAGACTGTAGTTATGTACCAGCGACCTCCAGGGAATAATCACACTGTGCCGAATATCAAAGTGAATGATCATAGACTAAGTGGTGTGGACAAATTCACCTATCTTGGCAGCACTGTGTCACAAGCTGCCACAATTGATGACGAAGTGAATGCAACAATCTCCAAGGCCAGCGCGGCCTTTGGCAGACTGTATAAAAATGTGTGGGACAGAAATGGAATAAGCCTGCAAACAAAGCTAAAAGTCTACAAAGCAGTGTATTATCCACACTGCTATAGTTAGTTAGTTAGTTAGCCGACGATCCAACTTCACGGCAACGGGTAGTCCCCATTTTGCTCCATTCCTGTGCCAGTGAATATCACACAAAATGCTCCCCACTGTCCAATGTGAAAAGTGGAATAAACAGGAGTCTCGGCAATCCAACAGCCCGCACAGGTACACTGTGCATAATGCCGCCGCCAGAATGCCAACACAAAATTAATCCACGAAAACCACAGTTCATCGTCGATGGACTCGGCATTCACCAGAAAGACCTCATTGAACCGGGTTTTCTCACATGGCTAGGTCTTTTAATGCAGGGCGACCCGCCGAAAGCGTCGCACAAAGCACGAACTCCGCAGCTTCAGCGCCGACTCCCAGGAGTCTCCTGAGAAATGCACTCGTGAACCGAAAAGGCAAATCAGTCAATTCAGCAACAGCCGGTAGCCATTGTTCCGAACATGCAGGTACAGGACAGATGTTAAATCATTCCACGCGAATTTCACAGCTCACAGTGTCGCCCACGCACTCTCTCAGTAGCAAGGCGACGGAACCATGTACTACCAGTCCAACATGAGGAAAATGCGATTGCAAACCGTAGCTACAAGCATAAACACACCATATGCCTTAACGGTTCAACGCCTAACCTCGACGTTGGCGACCAGAAGTCCTGACACTGCTATATGCTTGTGAAACCTGGACTGTTTATCAACGACACGATAGGAAATTAAACCACTTCCACACAGTCTGCCTTAGGAAGCTACTGAAGATTAATTGGCAAGACAACATCCCAGACACTGAAGTCCTAGAAAGAGCGTCCATGCCCAGTATCCATACTCTACTAATGAAGAATCAGATTCGCTGCGCTACTCACTTAACTCATATGCCAGATTACACGCTCCATAAACGAATTTTTTACTGCAAGTTGCGTTGTGGCAAACGCTCCCAAGGCAGCCAGAGGAAACGCTTTTAAAGACACTCTGAAAATCTCACTGAATGCTTTTGGAATTCATCATGACACCTGGGAGACTGCAGCCAGAGAACGAAGTCATTACGCAAGGGTGCAGTCACGTGAGAGGCAACCAGGACTACAAGAGCTGTGAAGATAAGGCAGGACTGAAAATCCACTGCAGGAAATCCTCCTCCAGAAACGGCAAGCATTCTCTGTCTACATTGTCAAAGAACATTTCGAGCCAAAACAGGCCTTATCAGCCATCTTAGAACTCAGGGCTCCATACTTTCAACCCCACTGGATGAAATGAATGGTCATCATCATTCTTGATGGACAAACAACAACAATGGCTGCAATGGACATAGAGCAGAGAATGTTTTTCAGACTATACCAGCACTTGATCCTCTCAGCGATTGATTATGGACTAGGACTGCTCACTGTCTCAAAGAGTCAGCTGGTGAGATTGGAGCGCATACAGAACGAGGCTATGCGGGTCATTATGGGATGCACCAGAGACACCCCAGTGGTGTGTATGCGGTACATCCTTGGTCTGCCGACTGTTGCTGGTAGGTTCAAGGTGATGCAGGCGAAGGCATACCTCAGAGTAGCTGCTGACACAGATCCACCGTTGAATGAGGCGCTGGATGCAGTTAAGGGCCAGAGACTGATAAGAGGGAAATCATGGATGGCGCAGGAGGAGGATATCTTCTTCTTCTTTGCGTTCATCTGGAGTGTTTTTTTTTTTTTTTTTCAGATTTGATTGCGGTGTGTCTGGTTAGGCACCCTTGGGTCGAAACCCTTAGGCCAACACATCCTACTTTTAGCGTGCATTTTTGACCAGGTTAGCATTCCTGGGAGACTCTCACTTTTGTGGTACTGTCCACCTCCCAGCTGGTCAAGTTGGAACAGTCGAAGACTGCACGGTCCTCCCTCAAATGAAGGCAGGGACTGTCCATAGCATTTTCCGCCATCCTGGGTGGCTTCCATAATTGCAGAGCCGACACATAACGCTCTGGTGCTGGGCTCACCGAGGGAATCGTCACGTCCTGCTCATGGCTGCTTTGATTCCTCACTTCAATATATTTGGCATTTCATTCGCCCCGTGCCGTTCCCGCACAAACCAGACAGGTCTGCAGACGATATCCACTCAGCGAGTTTTCGGTCATGTGCTTGTCGTTACGCCCGTCAGAGCTGTTCCAGGCACGACAGACATTCGGAAACCTACCTAGTCAGAGCTGTTCCGAACAAGAGCGGCATTCGGAAACTAAGTAGTCAGAGCTGTTCCTAGCACGAGAGACATTCGGACGAGACATTACACTCAGACGTAAATGCGTAGTGCCAATTTTTAGTTTGCCACCCGTAGGACGGCACTTCCGACTTCAGCAAGCATTTTTTAATGAGGTTAGCTTCCTCGGGTTTCGAGGCACGTTAGACTTATTGTTGTGATGTCGCCCATATCTCAGCTGGTCAAGTTAGAACGATCATCGACATCACGGTTAACCGTCAAGGGAAGGCAGGGGCAGACCATGGGCATATCCAAGGCTATCTAAGGAGGCTTCCATAATTGCAGAGCCGGCACATATTGCTCTGAGACTGGGTTCACCCAAGGAGTTGCGACGTCCTGCTCATGGCTGCTTTAGTTCCTCACTTCCATGTGTTGGGCATCTCGCTTGCCACTGGTCACTCAAGCACACACCAGGAACGGTCAGCCTGCGGGCGACATCCACTCGGTAAGCTTGTGCTTTTGACTTCGGACCACGCAATGGATTCGCTAGCCGTGCCTTCCATTTCGTGTTATTGAGATGTTTTTTCACTTTTGTCTACACTCTATGTGTTAGATACAGACATTTTTCGTAGCCATTTCATTCGACTGGGACACTTTCTGCATTTTTTATTCTCGCTCACGAGGTAGGCTGCATGTGCTGCCAGCTCAGCACCTTACCTCCTTGTAGCAATGAGCGAGAAACGGCCTGGCCCTCTCATCCAGGAATCCGTCATATTCCCCAGCTGAGAGCCTTCAACCACACAGTATCAGAACTGGGCATGTAGCGTGCTCAGTATCTACCTCTATTTATCGGTTGGTGTGTATCGGCCCGGCTATCAGATCCGCGGGTTTGTGGCTTAGAGGCGTTCAGCCACAGCCCTCGACAGAGTGCCTTAGAGTATTGTCCAGACCAAGGTCTTCTGCCTTCGTGTACCTGATTTAATCTTTTGACTGTTATCCTCAGTCTACCTGCAGAGCAGCAGGTTGTGTCTCTCTTAGTCTGGCCCCTATCCCATAAGCTGTCCGATATGTAGTTTTCATCCATCGGCAAGCAGATGGGGTCAATGGGACACGCAAGCTCCCCCACCACGGCAAGGTGGAGACACATCGGGGGAGAGGCGGGGGATATGACCAGACAAGTGTGCCCCTTGGAGAACATTAGGCGAGGAGAGGAGTGGGTCAGAGTGCCAGCGGAGCAGTCAGACTTGTGCAGAGTTATAATCAGATTGAGCCGGGAGTGTAGGTAGTGGCCAGCAGGGGCCACAGAAGTGGAAATCCAGCAACGAATTCAGGATAATGCTCGCCCGGATGATGTGATTATCTCCACAGATGGTTCGGTGTTGAGAGGTAGTAGAATTGCCTGGGGTTTCTTGGCAAAGGCTAATGGTCGACGTTTGGTGCAGGAGAGCTTGGCATATGATACCATAACATCTAGCTTAAGAATGGAGGTGGAGGCAGTCAGTGCAGCTTTCCGCTGGATGGAGAATACGATAAACACACACATCATGATTGTATCTGACTCAGAAAGCATGCTGAGTAGGTTGAGGACAGGCAAGCTTCATGCCGAGTGGCTTGCTTCGCTTCGGAAGTCAAGGGTGGCAAGCTTCGTCTGTATCTTTTCTCCGGGGCATGCTGGTGTGCTGGGGAATGAACAGGGAGACAGATTGGCTGGCTCTGCAAAACTTGGTGGAGTATTGATGCATGATAAGGCAGACGTGGTTGCGGCCTTGTGGAAGCACGTGTACACCACGGAGGAGCAAATGGTTCACCATGGTCTGGTAAGAATGCGACAGCGTGGAGTGGCGAGGGGATCTGGCCGATGCTCGACGCTTAGAGGAAAGGTAAGACGCACATATAATCAGATTGCTACTGGTACTATTGGGGTTGGAACTCTTCGCTGGTTTCTGAGGATGGGGAAGGAGCGCTTATGGAAATGTCCCGAATGCTGTGATGTCGGTTCTTAAATCAATCAATCAATCAATCAATCAATCAATCAATCAAACAACAACATTGTGCAATACTTCTGTAATGTGATTTTCGGCTGGGGTTATGTCCGGCCGTTAACTTTTCTTAAGCTACCTGGTGTACATGGTGATCTCAGATTAATCTCCCTCCCCATACCTGTCTCAGGTCTCATATGTGTGTTTTGGGTGGATGTTTACGCACGCGTAATTGGAAGTTGACATTTGCGTGGCCTAAGATGCATGGCCGGTAATATTTCAAGGATGTTTCCTGAGATGGCACCGTTATGTCGTAACAAGAAACAAGCCTTTCTTTTGAAACTCGATAAAATATTAATATGGCATAAGAATTAAATTCAGATGCATTAATTTTTACTCATAGAAGTGAATGGAAGAAGTAGAGATTAGAGGACGCTATGTAATATGAAACTACATATCTATTGTGAGGATTCACCGGAATTCCAACCTGCTACCATCAAATGACAACAGCGCCTCGCTTAAAGAACAAGTGTACTTCGATGTATGGCTAAGAAAACACCACTAAATTAGATATTCCCTCATCTCAATTTCTTCGGTAGAAATAGGAGGACAACATACTCCAAGGTGTAAAGGGGGAATGCCTGAGAAGTACTTCACCAGGGTGATGGCCACTGAAGTCGGTATGCGTCAGGTGTTGGGCAAGGAGCGTCATGTTTTAGGCAAGGAGCGTCATGTGTTAGACAAGGAGCGTCATGTTTTAGGTAAGGGGCGTTGGGTGTTGGTCAAGGAGCGATGTGTCTTGGGAAAGGAGCGTCGTGTGATGGTCAAGGAGCGTCGTGTGTTGGTCAAGGAGCGTCATGTGTTGGGCAAGGAGCGTCATGTGTTGGGCAAGGAGCGGCATGTTTTGGGCAAGGGGCGTTGGGTGTTGGTCAAGGAGCGATGTGTCTTGGGAAAGGAGCGTCGTGTGTTGGTCAAGGAGCGTCGTGTGTTGGTCAAGGAGCGTCATGTGTTGGGCAAGGAGCGTCATGTGTTGGGCAAGGAGCGCCATGTATTGGGCAAGGAGCGCTATGTGTTGGGCAAGGAGCGCCATGTGTTGGGCAAGGAGCGCCATGTGTTGGGCAAGGAGCGCCATGTGTTGGGCAAGGAGCGTCATATATTGTTTGACAAGGAGCGCCATGTGTTGGGCAAGGAGCGTCATATATTGTTTGACAAGGAGCATCATGTATTGGGCAAGGAGCGTCATGTGTTGGGCAAGGAGCGTCATGTGTTGGGCAAGGAGCGCCATGTGTTGGGCAAGGAGCGCCATGTATTGGGCAAGGAGCGCCATGTGTTGGGCAAGGAGCGCCATGTGTTGGGCAAGGAGCGTCATATATTGTTTGACAAGGAGCATCATGTATTGGGCAAGGAGCGTCATGTGTTGGGCAAGGAGCGCCATGTATTGGGCAAAGAGCGCCATGTGTTGGGCAAGGAGCGCCATGTGTTGGGCAAGGAGCGCCATGTGTTGGGCAAGAAGTGTCGTATGTTGGGCAAGGAGCGCCATGTGTTGGGCAAGGAGTGTTGTATGTTGGGCAAGAGGCGTCATGTATTGTTGGACATGGAAGATCATGTGTTGGACAAGGAGCGTCATGTGTTGGGCAAGGAGCATCATGTATTGGGCAAGGAGCGTCATGTGTTGGGCAAGGAGCGTCATGTGTTGGGCAAGAAGTGTCGTGTGTTGGGCAAGGAGCGTCGTGTATTGGGCAAGGAGCGTCATGTATTGGGCAAGGAGAGTCATGTGTTGGGCAAGGAGCGTCATGTTTTATGCAAGGGGCGTCGTGTGTTGGTCAAGACGCGATGTATGTTGGGCAAGGATTGTCGTGTGTTGGTCAAGGAGCGATGTGTGTATTCCAAGGAGCGTCGTGTGTTGGTCAAGGGGCGTCGTGTGTTGGTCAAGGAGCGTCATGTGACGGGCAAGAAGCATCATGTGATGGGCAAGGAGCGTTATGTGTTAGACAAGGAGCGGCATGAGTCGGAGCAAGGAGCGGTATGTGTTGGGACAAGGAGCGTCATGTGACGGGCAAGGAGTGGCATGTGATGGGCAAGAAGCATCATGTGTTGGGCAAGGAGCGCCATGTGTTAGGGCAAGAAGCGTAGTGTGTTGGGCAAGGAGCATAGTGTGTTGGGCAAGGAGCGTCGTGTGTTGGACAAGGAATGTGATGTGTTAGGCAAGGAGCGTCTTGTGTTGATGTTGTATGATATTCACTGGCACAGGAACGGAGCATTATGAGAAGAGCATTATGTGAAGTTGGAACCGCGACTAACTAAGTAACTTAAAATTGATCTTCTCCATCTTCTTTTTTATAGTTCACTAGCTGACCCGGCCCGGCTTCGCCCAGACCCTGGTGGGGAGCATCTCATTTAATTCATATAAGTAGTCATATAAGTTCTCGTTCCCGTTACCGACTATCTGTCTGTCTGTCTGTCTGTCTGTCTATCTGTCTGTCTGTCTGTCTGTCTGACCCGGCCCGTCTTCGCCCAGACCCTGATGGGGAGAATCTCATTTAATTCATATAAGTAGTCATATACGTTCCCGTTCCGACTATCTATCTGTCTGTCTGTCTGACCCGGCCCGGCATCGCCCAACTCCTGGTGGGGATAATCTCATTTAATTCATATAAGTAGTCATATAAGTTCCCGACTGTCTGTCTGTCTGTCTGTCTGTCTGTCTGTCTGTCTGTCTATCTATCTATCTATCTATCTATCTGTCTGTCTGACCCGGCCCATCCCATGGTGGAGAGCATCTCATTTAAATTATATAAGTAGTCATATAAGATCCCGTTCCCGACTATCTGTCTGACTGTCTGTCTGTCTTGGGTAAATGGAGGAGGGAGGAGGAAGAGGGAGGTGGAGGAGGGAAGAGGAGGGAGGAGGAGGGAGGAGACAGGAGGAGTAGGGAGGAATAGGAGGGAGGAGGAGGGATTAGGAGAAGGAGGGAGGAGTAGTGTGGAGGAGGAGGCGAGGAGGAGGGAGGAGGAAGAGGGAGGAGGAGGGAGAAGGAGGGAGGAGGAGAACGCAGGAGGAGAAGGGAGCAGGAGGAGGAGAGGGAGGAAAAGGGAGGAGGAGGGAGGAGGAGGAGAGAGTAGGAGGATGGAGGAGGCGGAGGGAGAAGGAAGAGGGAGGAGGAAGCGGGAGAATGAGGAGGGAGAAGGAGGAGAAGGAGGGGGAGGAGAGGAGGAGGGAGGCGGAGAGAGGAGGAGGAGGGAGGATGAGGGAGGAGGAGGAATGTGAAGGGAGGAGGAGGGAGGAGGTAGAGGGAGGAGGAGGGAGGAGAGGAGGTAGAGGGAGGAGGAGGAGGGAGGAGGCGGAGAGGGAGGAGGGGGAGGAGGGAGGAGGAGGAGGGAGGAGGAGTGATGAGGAGGAGGGAGGAGGAGAGAGGAGGAGGAGGGAGGAGGAGGAGGGAGGAGGAAGAGGGAGGAGGAGGAATGTGAAGGGAGGAGGAGGGAGGAGGTAGAGGGAGGAGGAGGGAGGAGGAGGAGGGAGGAGGAGGAGAGGGAGGAGGAGGAAGGAGGAGGGGGAGGAGGGAGGAGGAGGAGGAGGGAGGAAGAAGGAGGAGGGGGGAGAAGGAGGGATGAGGAGGAGGAGGGAGGAGGAGGAAGAGGGAGGAGGAGGAATGTGAAGGGAGGAGGAGGTAGAGGGAGAAGGAGGAGGGAGGAGGAGAAGGGAGGAGGAGGGATGAGGAGGAGGAAGAGGGAGGAGGAGGGAGGAGGTAGAGGGAGGAGGAGGAGAAGTGAGGAGGAGGAGAGGGAGGAGGAGGAAGGAGGAGGGGGAGGAGGGAGGAGGAGGGAGGAAGAAGGAGGAGGAGGGAGAAGGAGGGATGAGGAGGAGGAGGGAGGAGGAGAAAGAGGGAGGAGGAGGAATGTGAAGGGAGGAGGAGGGATAGGGAGGAGGGGAAGAGGAAGAGGGTAGGAGGAAGAGTGGAGAGGAGGAGGGAGGATGTAGTGGGAGGAGGAGGGAGGAAAAGGGAGGATGGAGGAGGAGAGAGGAGGAGGAGGGAGGAGGTAGGAGGAGGAGGAAGAGGGAGGAGGAGGGAGGAGAAGGAAGGAGGAGGAAGAAGGAGGAGGAAGAGGGAGGAGGAGGATGGAGGAGGGAGAGGGAGGAGGAGGAAGGAGGAAGAGGGAGGAGGAAGATGGAGGAGGGAGAGGGAGGAGGGAAAGAGGAAGAGGGTAGGAGGAGGAGGAGGAGAAGGAGGGAGGAGGAGGAGGAGAGAGGAGGAGGGGATAGGAGGAGGGAGGAGGCAGAGGGAGAAGAAGGAAGGAGGAGGAGGAAGGAGGGAGATGAAGGAGGGAGAATGAGGAGGGGAGGAAGGAAAGGGAGGTGGAAGAGGAAGAGGAGGGAGGAGGAAAGAGGTAGGGGGAGGAGGAGGTAGAGGGAGGAGGAGGAAGGAAAGGGAGGAGGAAGAGGAGGAGAAGGGAGGAGGAGGGTGGAGGGAGGAGGAGGAGGTAGAGGGAGGAGGAGGGAGGAGGTAGGAGGAGGAGGAAGAGGGAAGAGGGAGAAGAAGGGAGAAGGAGGAGTGAGGATAATGAGGGAGAAGGATGCAGGAGGAGGAGGAGGGAGGCAGGAGGAGGAGGGATAAGGAGGGAGAGGGAGGAGAAGGGAAGATGTGGGAGGAGGGGGAGGAGGCGGATGGAGTAGGAGGGAGGAGGATGGAGGAGGAGGGGAGAGGAAGAGGGAGAAGAAAGAGGGAGAAGGAGGAGGGAGTCGGGAGAGGGATGAGAGGGAGGAAGAAGAGAGGAGGAGAGAGTTCGCCATTCCGAATTCATACTCGTCTAGTTCTTCCCTTCTACCCGACTGTAGATAACTTCCTTACACATAAAAAGATGAATTGTTATTGATATTGCCGTGGCATGGAGGAATATCAGCAGCAGAGTTGATCCAAAAAACCAAAGACTGAGATCTACGGAGAGCCATGAACGCCTACGCCAGCCGGCACGGCACTTGATGATGATGATTGCCGTGTGACGATTATGTGTAGTCACGTCATTTTCTTCCCTTTCCCTATCGTTTTGGTTCGGGGATTCTTTCATCATCATCATCATATATTTACGTACGTATTTTGGGAGGGGGAGGAGGGAGGAGGAGGAAGAAGAAAAAAAAACTATGACAGTTGACAGCTCTGGAATGAAAGGAAGGCGTGTAGAAAATTTCATCTCAATCGGATGGGCCGTTCGCGAACAAATAAAGGACATACATATTTACATACATACATATATACATATTTACATACATACACTTTGTTTTATAAATATAGATGCCGTGTGGCGGTGGCGATCATGTATGTCCACAACCTTCTGTCTGGTTTACTGCCAATCATTTCTAATACCGACGGGCCTCCATGCGATGATGTAACACTGTCCATCATCTTCTTTCTTGGTCTCTCTACAATTATCTTTGTCAATAGTGGTGTGGAAAAGAGGTTTTAAGAGCCATGCTGAGCCAATCATGATGTGTGGAAGCAAATTATGGACAAAAAGCAGACGAGTCAGGAATTATGTAGAAGCTGGGGAGATGCGTTTTATAGAAGAATGATAGCGTACTGTGGAAGGATAAAAAGAGAAATGAAGATATGTTTAAAGAAGCTAACTCAGTGAAGATATGAAAGAAGCTAATTCAGTGAAGAAATCTTGGAAGAAGTTAACTAAATGAAGATATAATGAAAGAAAATAACTCCAGAGAGAACTAATAATTCGCATCAGATGAAAGATACAGACTACACTCTTTGGGCATGTCATAAGAACAGCAAAGCTGGATGGAGTATGTCGCCACAACGGGAAACTTGGAGGGAAAGAAATGCATGGGGAAGCCAGTAGAGGTGCTGGACAGTTTGACACATATGGCCTGGGGAACAGCAGTATCAGAAGTGATTTACAGTAGACGAGTTAGAAGGCTGTGGACAGGCATGATCACCAACGCCACATGACACTGACTTTACACTAACATATACACGGTCACTTTACTGCAAAGCTTTCATTCCCCTCTCCTAGCACATAATGGAGCGGGGTGTGCAATACCGATACTGCAACGTCACATCTGTGGAGTAGCATGTTGTGGTATAAACTGGTGTTGATTCAGATCAGAACGTGAAGGCTGGCTGATACTGGGCTAGATTTGGCAATGTACCTTCACATGTTCTAGTAAATGTTTCCTTAAAATGTTTTAGGTAATGTTTCCTTCACATGTTCTAGGCATGTTTCCTTCACATGTTCTAGGTAATATTTCCTTCACACGTTCTATGTAATGTTTCTTTCACGTGTTTCACGTTTCTCCAGACTCAGGTTTGAGTTAGGAGGAGAACGGAGCACTTATGGGTTACACCCGTGTGCCGTGATGTTGATCCAACGACTAAACTAAACTAAACTAAACTCCTTCACGTGTTCTATGTAATATTTCCTTCACTTGATCTAGATAATGTTACCTTCATATGTTCTAGGTAATGTTTCCTTCACATCCTCTAGGTAATGTTTCCTTTATTTGTTCTAAGTAATAGTTTCTTCGGTGTTTTGTGCGTGTGTCCTTTATATGTTCGATGTATGTTTCCTTCACATGTTCTAGATTAGAAACCAACGGTTGTTGTTATTGTTGTTGTTATTGTTAACATTTTCAAGCCCACAAGGAAGCAATTTAACAATTTATTAACTAATAGGCCAAGCCTCCCAGCCTCTATGGCAAGCCCTCCCTCACCCTGCCTCCAATCCTCGTCCCCTTTCCTCCAAGATGAAACAAATGAATTACACCATGGAATGTTAGTTGGCCATCTTGCTGTAGTAAATCAACATTGAGAAACACGGCATAAAAATAGTCGACATTAGAGCTAGAATCAGGGGCCAGGAGGCTGGAGGGGAGCAGAACTGCAGAGAAAATTGAGAACGAAAGCTGTTTACATTGTGATGAACCGTACCAGTCGTGTCGTGGAAGAGTTACTCTCTCGCTCCTTTGAAGCCGGAGTCTTGCTGAAGGTGAGTTCCGTTAACGCTTATGACAGTTGGAATTTTGCGAGCAGTTTTCTGCGACTGGTTTACATCAGCAGTAACAGATGCGTTTTATTTTGCGCTGTCTGCAGTCGTTACGTTGCTACGGTTTAATATTGAAACTTCAGGGAGAATTTGTGGGGAAGACGGTTGATGGGAGCTGTTGACTAAGTAGCAGTGTGGTAGCGTCGTTGGGGGAGAGATGTGTGTAAAGATGATAGGTATAAATAAAGTACTATGTGGCGCAGTAGTTTGGACAATGAACAAGAAATTAGAAATTCGAAAATAGGTCTTGGAGTCGTGGATATATAGAAGAATATATTGCGTTTCAAGGAAACAAAAATAATCACATACAGGGGTTTTAGAACAATTAAGAATGAAAAGAGAGTTGATGAAAGAAATAAAAAAGAGAAAGTGAAATATTTCGGCTACACTTTTATTTTAAAAAAAATGCTGGAGGGTAAGGTTGAGGGCAAGCGAACAAGTGGTTGATAACGCTACAATTGGGAATATAACATCTCGAGATTGACGAACAGCAGTAGGACATAATGTGCAATCAAGGCGAGAACAGACAGCGTTGAAGATCCATTGCAGCCAACCTTCATTGTGGAGACGACACCTAATTGATTGATAAACAGAGTTTGGGAATCTGAAAATGTACAATGTTGTTGGTCGAGAGATACATTGTCATTTACAAGTAATAGTTGTTGCATGCATTTTTAGGATATTGGGATAAATCCCAAACACTTTGCATGTATGTTTAGTACGTTGGGATAAATCCTAAACATTTTGCATGACATTTTTACGACGCTGGGAACAATCTCATGTTGATTTTCTAGTCAATCCACTTACAGAGCTATTGAAATAGCGCTTTGGCATTCCTTTCATCACCGTGTGCCAGAATAACTTTAGCAGCTTTCTTCTATCGGGGCTTTTAGTCCACATTCATACAGCTTGATTTGGCCCAGAGGGTCCCCACACCCACAACAATTGGCATTTTTAACAAGTACAGCCCAAAAAAGTATTTAACACGTCTGAACGAGACGTCAAACTGTAAGTTCAACTGAATGTCAGTCTACGGGTTTAACCATCTACACCGCCATCAGGGCAATGGAAGTTTCAGAACGAGCTCTGGTATCATTTCGGTGACGTCGGAGACACCATGTCTTTCGCCATGCCAGGTTGGCCAGGTGCTGTTCTAGACGCTTTGGCTTCCTGTACATTTCTAAAAATTACCCAGCACACAATTTACGAGCCGTGGTGACTGAATGGTTAGTACGCTATCTTACCAGGTGTCAAAGTCCCAGTTCTGTCCTGAGCAGAGGCAGAATTACGTCTTTGTGGCCATAGCGTGGATTTCGGATCATTTTAATAATTTTGTGAGAATTACCGAGAGGGCAAGGAAACTGCCTATCTCACCTCATGTGGTGATCTTCACTCACCGGCAGCATTATTTGCCACTATGTTGTACCTTATTTAAGAAGCTAGGCCGATCGCAAATATAAGGATTGAGAAGCAAAACAATTATATCATATAACAGTGTAACTACTTTAGAATTGATCACCTGTCATAGGTCGTACACCACGACCCATAATACAGCAGATCCCAACACCAGACACCATATGAAACAATTAGAAGAGAAGGAGGAAGAGGACACCAAGACGAACAAGAATAAGAGCATGGCCAACAAGAATAAAGAGAGCAAGAACAAGAGGATTATGAAAACAGAAAAGCACATATAATAAACGTGCCAAAGATTTGTGTATGGCAACAACATGGCTAGCTGATCAGTGGACGGTATAATACCACTATTGGACAGCTAACAATATGGGCAGCTAACAGTTGTCCAGACCACTGTCCATACCAATCCTGATTTAGTGGACATTCAAACTTACCAGTCCATTGTTCCGTACCAGTATTCTGTGGTCTGATGTTTAAGGAACAAACTGGACAGGAGCATTGACCAGGAAAACCAGACGTGTTACAGGCTTTGTTGTGCTGTCCCTATTCAAAATGCCAATTGTTGTGGGTGTGGAGTCCCTCTGGGGCAAATCAAGCTGTAGGAATGTGGGATAAAAGTCCCGATAGAGGAAAGCTGCTAAAGTTATTCTGGCACACTGCGATGAAAGGAAGGCCAAAGCACTGTTTCAATAGCTTTGTAAGTGGATTGCTTAAATTGCCGAAAGGTGTTATATTGTGTGTCTAGTCTAACGGCAATAGCGGACGAATGAGTGGTCAGTATTGGTGATTTTGTGTGTAATCGATCGACCATACAAGGTGTTTGTTGTGATGGCACGAAGAAAGAATGTAATCTTTGGCGTTGAAAGAAGTTTACACAGTAAATCTTTGTTGCTTTTATTTCACCCTGGGGTTTGGATTCGAGCGGGACTGCTGGCTATATACAGTTTGCATGCTTGGCTTGTCCTGTCTCGGCTACCTACAGGCGAGTTGAAGACAATCACAGGGTCATTTTCTGATCCTTACCGGTCGTGGGCAAAGAGGCACAGATGGTCACGTTGTACCCAGTTAAGATGACCGGGCCACCTTGCTTTCTCTCTGACATTTACAAAGGGATTTTAAAGGCAAGAAGTTCGACTTCATTGCCTCGGATTTACCCCATATGGCTCGGTCTCTTTCTACAGTGCCGCCTGCCGAAAACCTCGCAAAAATCACGAACACCGTAGCTCCTGCAACGAGCCCCTAGAAGTCTCCGAGAAAATTACATTTGTGAAGCTAACGGCATTCCCACAACCTTTGGAGCGCGAGGCAGATGGTGTAAGCACTTCGTCACGAAGACACCTAGCATAAAAGTATACACTAAATCATCATCATCATACGCAATATCAAAAGACGTAGGCGAGGATGGGTCGCCATCTCACACGATCACCAGTATAAATAAAGTATGTTGTTATGTATATTCAACACGACTGTATGGCGCAGAAGCCTGGACAATAAACAAGCAATTGTTTTTTCATATCCTATTTATAGGACATCGCTGTCAATACCAACACTGCTGTTGTTGATGTCTTGGCATGTTTACGTTCAGTAGTTTGCCATTGATTTCTGAACGACCGGCTCCCATACCATCACGTTAAAACCCAGCGCTACACGGTCTGCTGCCAAATTGGTCACAGCTGTGTTTCGAACGCAGGTAAACGGAATTTAAAAACTGCGTCCGTAATGCCTTTGCCACGAAGCTCGGCGAACGAGCAATTAGAAAGCTAAATTAACGCTCTGGAGATGTGGATATACAGAAGAATAAGTTGTGTTTCATCGAAACAAAAACAATCAAATACAGAGGTTCTAGAAAAACCGGGCATGAAAAGAGAGTTAATGAAAAAGATAAAATAGAGGCAAGTGAAATATGTATCCACGTTAAAAGACAAAACACTCTAATAAACACCTTAAAAAAATGTTTGCATATTCTTTACAGGACATCGCTGTGAACGTCGGCATATTTCAGCTGATTGTTGATTTCTTGGCAAGATTACGCTCAGTAGTTTGCCATGGCTTTCTGAGCTACCGGCTCACATACCCCGTAAGTTACCGGCACGGCTAGAACCGCTACCGATTCTCGCCGTCGTCACGTTACTCACGAGAGTATACGGGATTACGGAGAAAGTCGCTAACACCTAGGCCAGGGAGATCGGCTAATAAACACCATAGTGGATGGTAATCTGCCTGATATTGAAACAACACTTACCCTGTGCGATTTGAGTAATGTGCTGTTAACACCATATACTCAGTGATAAGTCATTGTGTGACAAGATGTGCTTTACTTATTCGTACAACAATCAAAACCAGGTGAATTATCGCACACACTCGAGCAAGAGAACGAACGAACAAACGAACGAACTTTATTTTCAATGGGTTCAGAACTGGTAGCCGGCTATGTGTCGCAGGGGCTACGAACGCAATTCGTAAACTCGCATTTCACTTTCGTAACACAGTTGTGTGAGATTTGGAAGCAGACTGCTTTGCGTTGGTTTTCAAACAACGGTATAAGTGTTGTTCGTTCAGAAAGTAATGGCAAACTACTGAACGATAACATCCCAGGAAATCATAAACATCCAAAAATGCTGTGGTTGACTACGATGGCATGTAAAGGATATGCAACTTACTATAACATTTAAAGGATTGAACCCTCAGGCCCGCTTGACATTCTACCCTTCTTACCTTTCTTCTCTCATACATTATTGGGAAGCTCCGTGGCGAAGTGTTCGAGTCGTCTGCATCGCGCTCCAAGGGTTTTGGGTTCGACTCCGGGCTACGTCTTTCGGTTCATGGGTGCAATTTTCTCGGAGACTCCTGGGAGTCGTCGCCGGAGCTACGGAGTTCGTGCTTTATGCGATGCTTTCAGCAGGTCATCCTGCCGAAAGAGACAGAGCCATATGGGATAAAACCCGGGGCAATGAATTCGATCCTCTCGACTTTTAAGACTTTTTTTTCATACATTATTTCATTCATACATCACTTATGAAGCTAATTTTAGACAAGGACAGCAACATAAACAATATATGCGTTATAAACGCTGGAAAATGTGCAATAACCAATAATACATGACTCACTAAAACTAATTTATGACCTGGCAACGATAATTAGCAACAGGAATGAATTGTACGAACGTTAGGAGAACGTTTATTATACTAATTGTCCTTTGAAATTATTATTATTAATATTATTATTATTATTATTATTATTATTATTATTATTATTATTATTATTATTATTAATATTATTATTATTATTATTATTATTATTATTATTATTTGACAGACATGTGAGGTTGTAGAAATACACTTGAACAAACAGCAATCATTCAGATTGTGCGCTAGATGGGGGAATTAGGACATATCTGAGATCCATTCCTGATAAATCAGCGTGGCGGAGACATTAAAATGATTGCTATAAATCCAAGATCAAGGAGCTGATCCACGACTCTGGTGATTCTGCGAGATGGCGAAACATGATCGCCCACGCTTATCGGCATGGTACTTGATGATACTGTCATACCGTCATTTACTGACTATATAGTGCCTTGTGGTGTAAGGATGGGGTGGGGGGTTGGGGAGAGATTCTTGAGCCTGAGGAATTAAGGCCGCCTGGCTAATTGCAGTCGCCGCGAAATGTGCAGGGTGTGCTTTTTGCCCCCGACAGAAAAACGGAAATCAACACCTTACCGAGGATTCGAACCCATGTCTCCCAAAGGAGAATCCCGCAATCTAGCCACTCTGCCCGCTGCTCTTCGCACATGATGATGATGATATCAATGCAGAGTTCATCATCATTATTTCATCTTGTTCCTCTTGTATCTTGCGGTGTCGAGGTGAAGCATAATCAGCCGGAGAGTGCCCGTTTATGGGCTTCATAAATCGATATTCCCTTGGACACTGTCATTCCCTCTGCCCATCGTTTATAGCATTTATTGTGTAACAAAAAATGTCGCTTAAAAGTCGGCAGGGTCGACTTCATTGCACCGGGTTTTTATCTCATATGGCTCAGTCTCTTTCCGCAGCGCGGAAAGCGTCGCACAAAGCACGAACTCCGTAGCTTCAGCGACGACCCACAGGAGTCTCCGAAAAAAATTCACTCGTAAACCGAAGGACGCGGCCTGGAATCGAACCCACAATCTTCGGAGCCCGAGTCAAACAGCTTGACCACTTCGCCACAGAGACTTATCTACGGCATGTAGTAGAAACAGTTATTATATACAGTGACCAACCAAGGATAGAATTACATTGTAAGAGAACAGAGGTTATGATCGTCTTCAAGAAGAAAGAAATACCACAATGTAACATATTTACACAAGTAAACGGAGAAAATTCTTAGACAGGGGGAATAGATACAACTGTTTCAGATGGGTGATAAGACAGGACGAAATGAGACTTGTAGAGATTAGAACAAGAATCGCCAGGACAACAGTAGCATTTTTGCATATTGCAAAATATATTCGCCAATAAACAGCTGTCAATTGACTACCAACAATATTAAGTGCTTTATAGAATTATTACCAGTCGACGTGGCAGAAAGGGTAAGAGCGCGCTGGCTCTGACACTTCCAGTGAGAAGATGGCGGGGTAGCGGGATCAACCCCTATACCGGTAAGTTGAACTTCAATGTAGACGTCTCATTCAGAAAGCAATGGCAAACTACTGGAAATGAAATTACCTAGAAATTCAATCGCGGGTCGGGGTTGAACGCAAAGTCATGCAAAGGACATGTAATATATATGCAAATAAAATGTAGTATACATTGAGTTTATGAATTTGTGTAGTATACATGTAAATAAAATACATAGTTTTGAGTTTATGAGAAACGTGCACAATTAGCACACAAACTGGGAAACATCAGAGCCGTAAAGTAATTAGAGAAATGTGACGTACACATGAAACATTGTTTCTGTACACGTCTTGAAATGATAGTGACAACTGGTAAACTTAATGGAATATACAAAGAGAAGACAGAGAGATAAATAAACCGATGGCCAGGCCACGTAGCATAACCTGGACAAGAACGCATGAGTGATCCGAGTCTCCGGTGATAATTGGCAATGGCATACTGTGCCCAGCCATGCCCATCAGCATGACACATAATGATTATCATATTTGGCCAGGTCAATAAACAATAAATAACAAGATACAATATTGCTTACAGCACATTAATGAAAGATTCACTGGGTCCATGTACAATATATACCTCCACGGCCAACCAACATAAGAGGATGTTGACATAGACAGACATGGGCAGCAGCTGGAAAGGCTACTGTTTGTCCTGAAATGCATTTCTAGCACTGCTACTCCTTCTCCTCCTCCTCCTCCTCTTCCTTCCTTCTTCTTCTTCTTCTTCTTCTTCTTCTTCTTCTTCTTCTTCTTCTTCTTCTTCTTCTTCTTCTTCTTCTCTCTTCTTCTTTTCGTCCTCTTCTACTTCATCTTCTTCTTCCTCTTCCTCTTCTTCACATAAAAAGCGAACTTACAAGTGGTTACTTTTACGAACAACACCAAAACGTGAGAATCGGTCTAGTAAAGAATAAACTAAACAGTAAAAGGACGTTATTCAATGGTAAACGGGATCATGCATCTTACAGAAGACGTTACGTATTATAGCCTTCATAAGCCCAGCACATGATGCTACTGAAATAAACATCAGAAAACAGAAAGCACTTTGTGAATAATATTTGAACATGGTGTCACCATCAACGGCCGCAGCAGCAGCAACGTTCCACCAACCCTAGGTAGCCGTGGAAACAACAGCCGTTGTGTTATAACTTGCTCAAGTCAAGTACCCAAGGAATGCCTCTCTGGCTCCTCATAACGTATAACTCCCCACTTTCGACCCCTTTCAACACACCGACAGCCAGGCAGCCTTGAAGGGAAACAGACAGCCCTGCATTGTATCCCTGTGACTCCGCTGAAAGATTGCCCTAAACCATGGAGAAACCAGCCACAAACCCCGTAACGAATAAAGCCTGCTCAAGCGGGCTGTTAAGTAGGCAAGTTGATGAAAGGACCTCCACGCTCTAGTGCCTTTTCAAACCGTTCTTTGGAAAGATCAATATTCCCTGGTCCGTGTGCGGTCTTTATACAATCGGGTGACTTCTGACTTCACAGGTTGGTTGTAATTGTTACCGATCTTTTCCCTTTATCGTAGACACTCAGTTAAGCTGTTAGTTTCTAGATCTCATCTCCTGGGGGAGTCAGTCTCCTCGGTTTTTCCAACTATTCTTAATTCTGTAAGATTTTGAAACTATTTTTGCACCTAATACAGCACGCTGCTTTGTCAGCTATATTCAATCTATGAATGATGTGTTGTTATGTCTCTTACTTCTGGCCTGATATACTACATAAATCTAGCTAGATACACTAATATCATCATTATCGATCGCCATCTCCGCATAGAAGGCAGACTGTCAATGCGTATTCAACATTCTCTGTCCTACATCTTTAAAAAATAAAAATAAAAATCTTCAGTGTGTATACATAGAGGTTTCTTCTGGGGAATCTCTTGATGTTTTCCATCCTCCTGTAACGTTGTCTTCCACCTGCATGCCTCCGTCAAGCATAAACGCAATCTTAGCATGTAGAATAACACACACACGCGCGCGCGCGCACGCGCGCACACTCACACGTGTATATATATATGTTTGTGTGTGTGTGTGCACGCGCAAACGCGCGTGCGTCTGAGGGGAAAAAAACACACTGGAAAGTAAGGAGATTCTATCCAGTTACTGAAAGAGAAACCTCATTTTAGAATTAAGGAGATTCTATCAAATTACTGAGAAGGAGACCTAAGTGAAAACAGTAAGGAGATTCTATCCAATTTCTGAGAGCTATCTAGTTCTAGAAAGTATGGAGATTCTACCCAATTCATGAGAGAGAAACCTACCTCATTACAGTAAGAACATTCTATCGATTCCTATTATAGAAACCTAACTCAAGAAAGTGTGGAGATTATATCCAATTAATGAGAGAGAAACTTATCTCGAGAAAGTAAGGAGATTATATCCAATTAATGAGAGAGAAACTTATCTCGAGAAAGTAAGGAGATTATATCCAATTAATGAGAGAGAAACCTAACCGAAGAAAGTAAGGAGATTATATCCAATTAATGAGAGAGAAACCTATCTCGAGAAAGTAAGGAGATTATGTCGAGTTACTATGAGAGGAATCCTCCTCTGGAAAGTAAGAAGATTCTATCCAGTTCCTGTGAGAGAAACTTGATCCATTCCTTGACTTGGGGACGTAAATTGCAAGTACCTCTGAAATCGGAGTGGGTTCGCCTGATGGCGAGGGACACTGGTAATAAAATAAAGTTAGTTGCACGTCCTTTACAGGACGAAGCCGACAACCCCAGCATATTTTTCTGCTGTTCGTGATTCCTGGGCAAGTTTACGTTCAGTAGTTTGCCATTGCTTTCTGAACGACCGGCACTCAGACAATTTCATACAAAACCAACACAATTGTGTTTAGAACGCTGGTATGCATGATTACGAACTGCGTCCGTTACTCCTTCGCCATCGGAGCGCTGGTAACGGGGAAAGCTATTCCACATGCAAAATTCAGCCAAGTGCTACAAAAGTAGTTTATATGGACTACGCTTTAGTGCGAGGGAACAAACAATAATTTAACCTGAATCTAGAAAGCAAGGAGATTCTATCCAATTCATATGAGAGAAACCTGAATCTAGAAAGCAAGGAGATTCTATCCAATTCATATGAGAGAAACCTGAATCTAGAAAGCAAGGAGATTCTATCCAATTCATATAAGAGAAACCTGAATCTAGAAAGCAAGGAGATTCTATCCAATTCATATGAGAGAAACCTGATTCTAGAAAGTAAGGAGATTCTATCCAATTCATATGAGAGAAACCTGAATCTAGAAAGCAAGGAGATTCTATCCAATTCATATGAGAGAAACCTGATTCTAGAAAATAAGGAGATTCTATCCAATTCATATGAGAGAAACCTGATTCTAGAAAATAAGGAGATTCTATCCAATTCATATGAGAGAAACCTGATTCTAGAAAGTAAGGAGATTCTATCCAATTCATATGAGAGAAACCTGATTCTAGAAAGCAAGGAGATTCTATCCAATTCATATGAGAGAAACCTGATTCTAGAAAGCAAGGAGATTCTATCCAATTCATATGAGAGAAACCTGATTCTAGAAAGCAAGGAGATTCTATCCAATTCATATGAGAGAAACCTGATTCTAGAAAGTAAGGAGATTCTATCCAATTCATATGAGAGAAACCTGATTCTAGAAAGTAAGGAGATTCTATCCAATTCATATGAGAGAAACCTGATTCTAGAAAGCAAGGAGATTCTATCCAATTCATATGAGAGAAACCTGATTCTAGAAAGTAAGGAGATTCTATCCAATTCATATGAGAGAAACCTGATTCTAGAAAGTAAGGAGATTCTATCCAATTCATATGAGAGAAACCTGATTCTAGAAAGTAAGGAGATTCTATCCAATTCATATGAGAGAAACCTGATTCTAGAAAGCAAGGAGATTATATCCAATTCATATGAGAGAAACCTGATTCTAGAAAGTAAGGAGATTCTATCCAATTCATATGAGAGAAACCTGATTCTAGAAAGTAAGGAGATTCTATCCAATTCATATGAGAGAAACCTGATTCTAGAAAGCAAGGAGATTCTATCCAATTCATATGAGAGAAACCTGATTCTAGAAAGCAAGGAGATTATATCCAATTCATATGAGAGAAACCTGATTCTAGAAAGTAAGGAGATTCTATCCAATTCATATGAGAGAAACCTGATTCTAGAAAGCAAAGAGATTCTATCCAATTCATATGAGAGAAACCTGATTCTAGAAAGTAAGGAGATTCTATCCAATTCATATGAGAGAAACCTGATTCTAGAAAGCAAGGAGATTCTATCCAATTCATATGAGAGAAACCTGATTCTAGAAAGTAAGGAGATTCTATCCAATTCATATGAGAGAAACCTGATTCTAGAAAGCAAGGAGATTCTATCCAATTCATATGAGAGAAACCTGATTCTAGGAAGTAAGGAGATTCTATCCAATTCATATGAGAGAAACCTGATTCTAGAAAGCAAGGAGATTCTATCCAATTCATATGAGAGAAACCTGATTCTAGAAAGCAAGGAGATTCTATCCAATTCATATGAGAGAAACCTGATTCTAGGAAGTAAGGAGATTCTATCCAATTCATATGAGAGAAACCTGATTCTAGAAAGCAAGGAGATTCTATCCAATTCATATGAGAGAAACCTGATTCTAGAAAATAAGGAGATTCTATCCAATTCATATGAGAGAAACCTGATTCTAGAAAGCAAGGAGATTCTATCCAATTCATATGAGAGAAACCTGATTCTAGGAAGTAAGGAGATTCTATCCAATTCATATGAGAGAAACCTGATTCTAGAAAGCAAGGAGATTCTATCCAATTCATATGAGAGAAACCTGATTCTAGAAAGCAAGGAGATTCTATCCAATTCATATGAGAGACACCTGATTCTAGAAAGTAAGGAGATTCTATCCAATTCATATGAGAGAAACCTGATTCTAGAAAGCAAGGAGATTCTATCCAATTCATATGAGAGAAACCTGATTCTAGAAAGTAAGGAGATTCTATCCAATTCATATGAGAGAAACCTGATTCTAGAAAGCAAGGAGATTCTATCCAATTCATATGAGAGAAACCTGATTCTAGAAAGTAAGGAGATTCTATCCAATTCATATTAGAGAAACCTGATTCTAGAAAGTAAGGAGATTCTATCCAATTCATATGAGAGAAACCTGATTCTAGAAAGCAAGGAGATTCTATCCAATTCATATGAGAGAAACCTGATTCTAGAAAGTAAGGAGATTCTATCCAATTCATATTAGAGAAACCTGATTCTAGAAACTAAGGAGATTCTATCCAATTCATATTAGAGAAACCTGATTCTAGAAAGTAAGGAGATTATATCCAATTCATATTAGAGAAACTTGATTCTAGAAACTAAGGAGATTCTATCCAATTCATATTAGAGAAACCTGATTCTAGAAACTAAGGAGATTCTATCCAATTCATATTAGAGAAACCTGATTCTAGAAAGTAAGGAGATTCTATCCAATTCATATTAGAGAAACCTGATTCTAGAAACTAAGGAGATTCTATCCAATTCATATTAGAGAAACCTGATTCTAGGAAGTAAGGAGATTCTATCCAATTCATATGAGAGAAACCTGATTCTAGGAAGTAAGGAGATTCTATCCAATTCATATGAGAGAAACCTGATTCTAGAAAGCAAGGAGATTCTATCCAATTCATATGAGAGAAACCTGATTCTAGAAAGCAAGGAGATTCTATCCAATTCATATGAGAGAAACCTGATTCTAGAAAGTAAGGAGATTCTATCCAATTCATATGAGAGAAACCTGATTCTAGAAAGCAAGGAGATTCTATCCAATTCATATGAGAGAAACCTGATTCTAGGAAGTAAGGAGATTCTATCCAATTCATATGAGAGAAACCTGATTCTAGAAAGCAAGGAGATTCTATCCAATTCATATGAGAGAAACCTGATTCTAGAAAGCAAGGAGATTCTATCCAATTCATATGAGAGAAACCTGATTCTAGAAAGTAAGGAGATTCTATCCAATTCATATGAGAGAAACCTGATTCTAGAAAGCAAGGAGATTCTATCCAATTCATATGAGAGAAACCTGATTCTAGAAAGTAAGGAGATTCTATCCAATTCATATGAGAGAAACCTGATTCTAGAAAGCAAGGAGATTCTATCCAATTCATATGAGAGAAACCTGATTCTAGAAAGTAAGGAGATTCTATCCAATTCATATTAGAGAAACCTGATTCTAGAAACTAAGGAGAGTCTATCCAATTCATATGAGAGAAACCTGATTCTAGAAAGCAAGGAGATTCTATCCAATTCATATGAGAGAAACCTGATTCTAGAAAGTAAGGAGATTCTATCCAATTCATATTAGAGAAACCTGATTCTAGAAACTAAGGAGATTCTATCCAATTCATATTAGAGAAACCTGATTCTAGAAAGTAAGGAGATTATATCCAATTCATATTAGAGAAACTTGATTCTAGAAACTAAGGAGATTCTATCCAATTCATATTAGAGAAACCTGATTCTAGAAACTAAGGAGATTCTATCCAATTCATATTAGAGAAACCTGATTCTAGAAAGCAAGGAGATTCTATCCAATTCATATTAGAGAAACCTGATTCTAGAAACTAAGGAGATTCTATCCAATTCATATTAGAGAAACCTGATTCTAGAAAGCAAGGAGATTCTATCCAATTCATATTAGAGAAACCTGATTCTAGAAAGCAAGGAGATTCTATCCAATTCATATTAGAGAAACTTGATTCTAGAAAGCAAGGAGATTCTATCCAATTCATATGAGAGAAACCTGATTCTAGAAAGCAAGGAAATTATATCCAATTCATATGAGAGAAACCTGATTCTAGAAAGCAAGGAGATTCTATCCAATTCATATGAGAGAAACCTGATTCTAGAAAGCAAGGAGATTCTATCCAATTCATATGAGAGAAACCTGATTCTAGAAAGCAAGGAGATTCTATCCAATTCATATGAGAGAAACCTGATTCTAGAAAGCAAGGAGATTCTATCCAATTCATATGAGAGAAACTTGATTCTAGAAAGTAAAGAGATGCTATCCAATTC
The DNA here is from genome assembly GCA_963921405.1 of Cepaea hortensis. Lineage (NCBI taxonomy): Eukaryota > Metazoa > Mollusca > Gastropoda > Stylommatophora > Helicidae > Cepaea > Cepaea hortensis. Next base: position 106,082,265 of record OY992883.1, read on the forward strand.
CTGTGAGTGAAATCTGATTCTAGAAAATAAGGAGATTCTATCAAATTCCTGAAAGAGACACCTGATTCTAGAAAATAAGGAGATTCTATTCAATTCGTGAGAGAGAGAAAAAAAAAACATGCTTTTCCATGTGAGCTTATTGCCTTTTATCTTACATCCTGTACCAGCAAAGCATTGTGGGTATAGGTAGTGCGAGGACAATCCCATGTTTTTAGACATGAGCGCGCGGAAGAATGGATGGTCAGTCTATCCCTCGCGCAGCAGACGTCGAGAACAGGCATAGAACCCTCGTGCTACCGCGCCCATGCCTTTGACTTAGCCATTACAGCAATGGGTCAGCTCACAAGGACATCAGCTGCTCTCAGTTCTGCCTCTGACATTTATTTCCTCGGCTACATTATGTCTCTCTTCTGTGGAACTTGAATGTCGAGGGTAAAAAGCTTTAATTCCGGTCATACTTCAGTCATTCCACAACAAGCAATGATATACAAACCAAATGGAACCAGAATAAGAGGCCGACCATGTAAACGATGGGCAAAGGGAATGACAGAGTCCATGGGAATCTTGATAACATCATCATCATGTGCCATGCCGATAAGCGATGGTTGTCATGTTTCGCCATCTCACGCGATCATCAGAGTCATGGATCAGCTCCTTGTTCTTGTCTCGACAATGCCACATGGCCAGGCATTTATTTCTCTGCCTTCCCCTTGTTCGCTTCCCCTCTATCTTGCCAGTTGTACAAAATTCTTCAATTTATTTCTTCTCAAAAGGTGTCCAAATTAAATTGTGACTGCCTACCTCTAACTTCTCTAATCAGTTTACGGTTTTCATATGCTTCTTGTAGAGCTTGCTCATTTTTTTCCCTGTCTGTCAATTACATCCATACATTAGTACAGGTTCTATGTAGCATCGTAACACTCTTTTTCTCTTTGCAAATGACATCTTTTAATTGGTCAGTATGTTTTTTATCTTGCAAAAGGCTACATTCGCTATCGCGATTCTTGTTCTAACCTCTTGAAGGCATCTGGCATCAGATGTTATGATTGTTCAGAGATAATTGTAGCGATTCACTTGTTTAGGAATATCCCCATTTACTTGTATATTACATTGTGGTATTTCATTCTTCCCAGTGACAACCATAGACTGTCTAAATGCAATTTAATTATAATCCTAATTGTTTACTGTGTGCAACAACCGCATCTCGATATATGAAGCCCATAAAACGGACATTCTCTCGCTGTTTATGCTTCACCTCAACACCGCAAGTACGAAAGAAACAAGATGAGATGAGATGAGACAATTGGAGAGAAGTGGAAAGAAGGCAAATTGAGATGAAATGAGATGAGAGTAGAAGAGCCACTTAAGTCTTGCATACCACCATATTCGAAACATCGTGTATTTCGGTGCACAACCAATAGCTTTATCACGGGGCTATTGAGTTTGTCGGGATATGAACAAACTGTCTTTCCTGTCGGTCATAGTTCATCATCTCATCTCATCAAGTTCCTCTTGTACCTTGCGGTGTCGAGGTGAAGCATAAACTTCGTGAGAGTGCCCGATTATGGGCATCATATATCGATATTCCCATGGACTCTGCTATTCCCTCCGTCCAACGTTTACGTGGTCGGCCTCTTCCTCTGTTTCCATCTGGTCTGTACATCATTGCTTGTTGTGGTATGCTGTTGACTGGTAACCTACTTGCGTGGCCAAACCATTTGACTTGCTGCATTCTAATAAAATCTAGTGTTACTTTAACCCCCACTTTAGTCCTGATTTCTTCATTTCTGATCTTATCTCTTCTTGATACGTTGAGTATTCTTCTCGGGAACTTCATTTCTGTTGTTGCGATTTTTCTTTTCTCTTTTTCTGTCATTGTCCAGGTTTGGCATTGGTAGCATAGAGTTGGTAGGAAGATTGTGTTGTAAAGTGCTTTCTTAGTAGTTACTGATACATGTTTGTTCTTTAGTATTGGTGCCATTTGTCCAATGAGTTGATTTGCCTTATTGCACCTATTTTCGATCTCGTCTTCTGATCTGCCATTTGATGATATTATACTTCCCAGGTACTTGAAACTCTTCACTTGTTTCAAGGGATGTTCGTTTAGGTGAATTGTTGTTGTTTGTTCTTCTTTAGTTATAGTCATTACCTCTGTTTTGCTTGTGCTAATTTTCATGTTATGTTCCCTACACATTTCGTTTAGACTATTCATGTGGTATAGTTGTCGGTCATAGTTCAGCCCAAATCACACGGACTGGAACACATACGGACCGTCAGTAATCAGGGCTATATTGGTTTGTTTTCTCCACAAGTTATGTGTAGTTCATTTACAACAGACCCTACCCAATGCCCAGAGGAAGTAAAGTGTAAATACAGGTGCAAGTCGCTGTACTATAGTGGGTAGTGAGTTTGCTTCTCAACACTAGGGTCGGTGTTCAATTTCCATAAGTGCCAAGGTCCATTAAAGAGTTCGACTAATATTATATAATGACTGACACAAGCGAATAAAATATGTAATAGCCTTGATTCAGGTTTCTCCAGCATGAATTGGATAGAATCTCCTTACTTTCACGAGGTAGGTTTCACCATCAGAAATGGGACGCAGAGGTGTTTCCAAGGCACCAGGGCCGGGTTATATACTGGCCAAGTACTTAGTGACGCGTCCTCGTCGAGCGTCTTGGGCAACAGGTCCCTTCGGGGTCCTGGCTAAAGTCAGTAGGATCGCCAATTTCTCCTAAGTCGGAGAGTGTCTGCCTGTACGGCGAGGAACCACCAGTCTGCACAACAATAAGCCAGACATGGGACAACGGATACTCACGCAAACCCCAGGTCCTGTATGACATCACAACGATGTTGGACAACAGGATGCCTTCATCCGACATTACAGGACTTCGCGTTGGAGCTCAAGCCAAAGAACACAAGCAAGCATGCAAGCAATCATCAGAAATTAGGTAGAATCGTCTTTTGTCTCGAGGCAGGTTTCTCATCAGTAATTATATTTAATCTCTTACTTTCACGAAGCTGGTTTCTCCATCAGGAATTAAATAAAATCATCTCATATTTCGAGACAGGTTTCTCATCAGGAATTAGATAGAATCTCTTACTTTCACAAAGCAGGTTTCTCAATCAGTAATTTGAAAGAATCCTGGCATAACTCCACAGTCCTTGGAGTCACATTTACCTGTGTATTATGGCAAATAGGTGTCCTGGGAAATGAAAGATAAGATAGACTGACCGATACTGCCGCAATACCAGTGGGGTCACTCAATGGATTCAGGCGACGTTATGAACGCCCTTATAGAGCTCGATGCAAGCTGTGACTTTCAACTGAAACAATCAGCATACACGGTTAGTTGATGGGCAAACGTTTGAACTGAAGATCGATACAGTCACACACACAAAATAGCAACAGGACGAGCGCCCGAAAAGTCTTGTCAACCATGCTAAACTAGCACAATTAATCACTGTACACTGATGGGTTCATTACGCTCGAGATCAGGGACTTGTCCGGAGTGCAGAGTTAATAATCCGCAGTGAATTGAATTCGCACGTGAATAACAACCGAGACTCATAAGGGAGGCAAAGGAGAGGTAATACTGTAACATAGCATGCGTGTCGTAAGAGGCGATGAAGGGGGCAAGGCGTTAGGTTGGCTATCTCATCCCGTATCAAACCCAATCATGAACTGGTCTGTGAAGGGCACGGTGTGTGTTGGTTTAGGGCGTGTGCTCACATGGAAGGAGGAAGAGGAGAAGAAGAAGAAAAAGAAAAAGCAGTAGAAGCCTTACCGACAGCAGTAGCAGCAACAGCAGCAGCAGAAGAAGCAGAAGAAGCAGAAGAAGCAGAAGAACAAGACGAAGCAGAAGAAGAAGAAGAAGAAGAAGAAGAAGAAGAAGAAGAAGAAGAAGAAGAAGAAGAAGAAGAAGAAGAAGAAGAAGAAGAAGAAGAAGAAGAAGAAGAAGAAGAAGAAGCAGCAGCAGCAGCAGCAGCAGCAGCAGCAGCAACAGCAGCAGCAGCAGAAGAAGAAGAAGAAGAAGAAGAAGAAGAAGAAGAAGAAGAAGAAGAAGAAGAAGAAGAAGAAGAAGAAGAAGAAGAAGAAGAAGAAGAAGAAGAAGAAGAAGAAGAGTTAACTGAATTGGCATTATCGTATCATTTACATTGTCTTGTCTCGACGTTTAGCGTGAAGGTAACAGGATATGACGTCACTTGTATTTGTCAAGAAACGCATGGAATAACAAACAACAAGCTTTTTGATTTCGTTCTTTTCAAACAAACAAAAAAACGTGACCTCAACAAGAAGGCATATTATACACGGAATGAAAGAAGGAACTAAAATAGGAAAATTCTTTTCTTAAATACTCCGTAAACGATGCACGCGATATTTTGTTTAACCAGAATGAGATCCGGGGAAGGAATATTCTACAAGAAACGTTACTAGAGGACTAGTCCTGAAATGAACGTTGAGACTTGAGCATTGGGTAGTTTTTCCCGTATCCAAACACCCGTCTGAGAGACGGGCTAGGAAAGTCTGAAGTCTGAAGTTGTTGTTAAGACATTAGTGCTCACACGCTAATTACCTGCCAGAAACTGGAGTTTACAATTTCTACGTAACTTCGTACACTTTCATAATTTTGTTTGGCAGACGCCACAGCGTCCATCTTGGCGTGGCCTCGTCCTGGCGTCCTACTGCGCAGTCGGGAATCAGCGGTGTCTGAACACTTGTTGAAATATCTGACGAGGGTTTGATACACTTCTCATGGAAGAATAGACAGCGGGAGTGGGGTGAGTATGTCTCTGACCGGAGTGGTGTGTGTGGCTGGAGTGGTGTGTCGGTCCGCAGTCACGGTTGTCGGGATTTCAAGATGTTGACGCTCGTGTAGTAGTAGTAGTAGTAGTAGTGGCGTATACATATGCGGGTCTGGGTGAGTGCTAACGATGATGTTCGGTGACTAGTGGGAGCGTACACAAATGGGACTAGTGGGAGCGTACACATACGGGACTAGTGGAAGCGTACACATACGGGACTAGTGGGAGCGTACACATATGGGACTAGTGGGAGCGTACACATATGGGACTAGTGGGAGCGTACACATATGGGACTAGTGGAAGCGTACACATACGGGACTAGTGGGAGCGTACACATACGGGACTAGTGGGAGCGTACACATACGGGACTAGTTGGAGCTTACACATACGGGACTAGTGGGAGCGTACACATACGGGACTAGTTGGAGCTTACACATACGGGACTAGTGGGAGCGTACACATATGGGACTAGTGGGAGCTTACACATATGGGACTAGTGGGAGCGTACACATACGGGACTAGTGGGAGCGTACACATATGGGACTAGTGGGAGCGTACACATATGGGACTAGTGGAAGCGTACACATATGGGACTAGTTGGAGCTTACACATACGGGACTGGTTGGAGCTTACACATACGGGACTAGTGGGAGCGTACACATATGGGACTAGTGGGAGCTTACACATATGGGACTAGTGGGAGCGTACACATATGGGACTAGTGGGAGCGTACACATACGGGACTAGTGGGAGCGTACACATATGGGACTAGTGGGAGCGTACACATATGGGACTAGTGGGAGCGTACACATTTGGGACTAGTGGAAGCGTACACATATGGGACTAGTGGGAGCTTACACATATGGGAGTAGTATTATATGATGCCTACTCCCCCCAAAATTGTGGTGCCGCGTGGTGCGCACCACGTGGTGCTCGTGGTGCTGGCACCACGTGGTGCTGTGTGGTGTCTAGTGGTGTGAGTATGTGGTGCGGTGGTGTTGGGTGTATGTGGTGCCTGTGGAGTGTGTCTTTGGCTTGTTAAGCTCGTTGTTTTTGGCGGGTAAAATTTTTTAAAAAAGAAAAAAGTCTGATCTAATGAGCTGGAGGCTCTTCATGTGTGTGCGCGTGTGTCTGTGGCCAGGGTGGAGTGGAAGGAGCCGGCGTAAATAGTAAGCGCAAAGAAGGTGGTGCTGTCCCCCATGTAGTTGTCACCTGGCCGGTCAGCGCCCGAGTGACCACGAGTCCGGTCATGGGTCTAACGAGTAGCGGTGTATCTACTGGTGCTAACAACGGACAACCGACTGTGTCTTTAAAATGTCAAAACTTACAAAAACACACAGAGATGTACATGTACAATGTGGGACACAAAATCAATACTGATTCTCGTAACAACTAATCCAGGGGCTTATCGTCGTCGTAATGAACTAGGTGGGATATTAATGGTATTGATATATCCGCCATGGTAAATAGTTCGTGATATTAATAAAAGGCCATATGAATGTCGATAGAGGATTAAGAGCTTAACACCTATTGTCGGGCACCCAATAAAAATCAATAGCGCTACTCTCGATTTTTCTCATAATTGCTGGATGGAGCTTATAGGATTAAACCTCATTGCAGTGCGCGGATTAATACATGGTGTCAGTTGGTGTAGTCCACATCAGCACAACCCACTATATATACTGGGAATAATCGCTATACAAACCACATTCGCCCAGGCCGCTGAAGAAGATACATTGGAGGAAGACCAGTCGTGGACCATAGTGCACTAGGTGAGTATAATGTCTCGGTGGTAAAACTTATACGCGTGTGTGAGCATGCGTGTCTGTTTATACGTCTCTCTCTCTCTCTCTCTCTCTCTCTCTCTCTCTCTCTCTCTCTCTCGCTCTCTCTCTCTCTCTCTCTCTCTCCCTGTTGGTGTGTGTGTGTGTGTGTGTGTATGTCTGACTGTATGTCTGAATGTCTATATGTATGTAGATATAGTTGAATGTACATGAGTGTGTGTGTGTGTGTGTGTGTGTGTGTGTGTGTGTGTGTGTGTGTGTGTGTATGTCTGAATGTCTATATGTATGTAGATATAGTTGAATGTACATGAGTGTGTGTGTGTGTGTGTGTGTGTGTGTGTGTGTGTGTGTGTGTGACTGTATGTCTGAATGTCTATATGTATGTAGATATAGTTGAATGTACATGAGTGTGTGTGTGTGTGTGTGTGTGTGTGTGTGTGTGTGTGTGTGTGTGTGTGTGTGAGAATGTATATTGTCTATATGTCTGTTTATATGTGTATGTATATATGTATGAGTGTGTCTCTGTATATGCATGTCTGTGTATAAGTATATGCATGTTTACGTGTGTGTGTGTGTGTGTGTGTGTGTGTGAGCGTGTGTGTGTGTGTGTGTGTGTGAGCGTGTGTGTATGTATGTGTGTGTATGTATGTGTGTATGTATGTATGTGTGTGTGTGTGTGTGTGTGTGTGTGTGTGTGCTTCTTGATGGAGCTGAATAGTAATGAGTTGTGCCTTGATTCCACAGATCGCTTTATATCTAACCTATCAAAGGGCCGCCACCACCTAGTCGATCTTGTCGACAACCAACATAGCCTTGTTTCTAACCAAGTGAAGGAACACCACCCGCGAGGTGATAATAGAAGCAGGTATTATGTATGTGTGGGGCATAGGTGTATGTATGTATGGATGTCTGTATATATGTATATATGTCTATATGTATGTGTGTGTGCTTGTATATATATATATATATATATATATATATATATATATATATATATATATATATATATATATATGTCTGTGTATAAGTATATGTATGTTTATGTGTGTGTGTGTGTGTGTGTGTACATGTATGTGTGAATACTGATAACTCTGATAGATATAAACAAAGGGTAATAGTTCACAGTCTAGTGATATGAAGACAGCAAAGGACCCTCTCTCTTTCCTATAGACACTGATGGGTGGTGTCCCTTCTGTACTAATGGGGTGATTACGTTTGTACATATTTTGGGTCTATTTACCCAACTGTCGGTTAATTTAACTCAAACATATCATGTCGTCGTTCATATTCATTGTTAACAAAACTTGATCCACCTCGCATAAGTCCTTCAACATTGACATCATCAAAAATAATGTCTAGGCGATGAGTCAACCTATATTGAATGTGTCCTTGTCAAGTTAGAAAAAAAAATGTTTAATTTCATATTGACTATACATACTAATCTCACATATGTCACTCTGAGCACAGAGACTAGTCAAAAGTAAAAGTATATTACACACACACACACACACACACACACACACACACACACACACACACACATGATGATAGCATTCAATAGATCATTACAGTATGAAATTTAACACAATATTGCTGGTCACTAAAAGTTTTCTTGTTCTTGGTGGTTTTCACAGGCGTACATTGTCAACGTGTTGAAAGAACACGTATGCTTGAATTCAATCTACTATAAAAATCAAAAGCGGGGCTGAAAATATAAAGACCGTGTACCGAATTACTACTATCAACCACAAACCTCAACTTGTATGGTATTGTCAACCAGAAGCATGTCGACCCCTCAGAAAGAAAGCTACCCGTGTGTCACATGTGGGAAAGTCTTCACAGAAAAGCGCAGTCTGCTTCGGCATCAACGCACAGTTCATGGCGGTAGTGTACAAAGTCACACATGTCCTATATGCGGCAAGCCATTCAATAGAAAAGATAGTCTACAAAGACACATACGCACATACCACCAAACACCTATGGACACAACACATGGTACACACAGTGGCACCAAACAGACAACACCGATGGACACCACACCCGCATCATCATCATCGCACAAAAGACCAGCCTCAACACAGAAACACAGTTCTAAAAAACAGAAACACGACACAAATATTCTAGAACATTTAGTAGACGACGAAGCTGCTATATTAGAAGCTGAAGAATTATATTCATTACACACACTTCCACCAGCCCTACAACAGACATACAGCGACAACTGGGAAGCCATCAAAACACACCACAAAATAAACAAGTATCTGTCTGTCTTCACCTTCTTTATTAGTCCACAGACAATGCACCCTATCAACTGGACACCTACCTTGAACAAACTCTTCAACACTCAAACTAGTCGCTTTAAGATAAACCTTAGCCACCACTCAGTCCTTAGACATCGAGAGACACAAGACTTTCACTTCTTCCACGCTTCTTCAAACAACGCCTCTGTACTAGCTCTCCCACACGTAATAAACAACAGACAGGACTTTGACGCTTTTATCAACACCGTACACGAACATGATGTTCTTACTTACGCTACACAGCAACGCCCAAACACAAAGTACACAATAGAAACTGTAGCCGCCACCTCATTTTACATCTTTCATATCCCCGAGTTCCCCATAGGTTGCTGTCTATCTGACATTCCAATACACATCACACAAAATAAAGCCATTAACACACTGCAACGCGATGAAAAACACTCTAAACCATACACAGACAATTTTTGTTTTTTTAGAGCCTTGGCGTTATTTAGAGATGCGAAAATTAGCGCTCTTAGGACACGCACACGGGACTTAACTGAACAGTGGCGAACACATCAAAGTATAGCTTCAATTGTTAATTTTCCCGGGGTTAAACTACTTGACATCCCAAATTTAGAAGAATGTTTTGGTCTTAATATAGATATATTTGAGTTCAACGAGACCCAGGCCCTGGTCCCCAAACTTAGAGGTAGTGGGAAACATGAGGATACATTACGACTATTATTGTTTAAAGACCACTTCATGTATATTAAGGATATTAAAAAGGTAGCTCGGACCTTTGCCTGTGATAAATGTGGGAAGTTATGGAATGGGTTGTGGAAGATGGAAAGACACCGTAACACCTGTAATGGGGGTAAGACAAAAGAATGGTATAAAGGCGGGGTCTATAATTCACCACAGACCATCTGCGAAATACTGTCAGAGCACGGGCTTCCAGTAGATCCTAACTACGTATACCCATTCAGGGCCACATTTGACTACGAATGTTACTTTGACAGTAAGTCTCTGCCCGGGGAAACCAAATCGACGAAATTCTTAGCAAAACACATCCCACTTAGTTGTTCAGTAGCTTCCAATGTCCCCGGGTTGGATTCGCCTGTATGCTTTATCACATCAGGTGACCCCCAGCAGTTAGTCGACCGAATGCTTGAGTATCTGACTCAAGTCGCTGAGACAGCGTATTCGGAACTACGGGTGTCTTTTGACAAGGTATATAAAAAATTAGAGGAACGACAGGAAACCAAATTAATTGATAGGTTTGATGCTTATCTAAAAGATTTACCGGTCATTGGATTCAACTCGGGGAAATATGATCTTAATATAATTAAACCATATTTAATTGCTTACTGTGCTAAAAAGGTCCCTCTAAAATTTGTAGTGAAGAGAAACAATAACTTTATGTGTATCGCCACTGAACAGCTAAAATTCTTAGATATTAGCAATTATTTAGCGCCAGGGTTCAGCTATGCCAAATACTTAGCCGCATACAAGGTCCCCGAGACAAAAGGCCATTTTTGTTACGAATACATCACACAGTTAGATAAGTTAAAAGAAACAAAGTTACCCCCACACGCAGCATTTTTCTCGAACCTTAAAAACACTAACATTACAGTCGAAGAGTACCGGGAGTGTCAGAAGGTCTGGGGCGAGTACCAGATGACCACTTTGGCAGATTTTCTAATCTGGTACAACAACAAAGATGTAGGTCCCTTTCTTAACGCACTACAAAAACAGGTTACATTTTATGGTGAGTTAGGGGTAGACATGTTTAAGGATGCCATTTCTGTCCCCGGGGTCACTTTAAAGTATTTGTTTAGGACTCTCCCCAAAGACGTCTCCTTTTCCTTATGTGGTAATCGGCAGAAAGATGTTCATGACACCATTAGAAACAATATTGTAGGGGGTCCCTCAATAATCTTTCATAGACACCACGAAGCAGACATAACACACATTAGAGGTAGACAGGATAAACCAGTACAGAGTGTAAAAGGCTATGACGCTAATGCTCTTTACCTGTGGGCTATTATGCAAAAAATGCCCACAGATTTCCCGACGATTAGAAAAGCAGACAAGGGGTTTAGAGCACCCAAGCTTAACAGGTTTGCACGACAGAGTAGGGAATGGTTAGCATGGGTACAACACACAAAGCAGATAGAGTTGAAAACACAGTTTAGTGGGGGTGAAATGGCGTTGGGTAATAGGCATATTAGAGTAGATGGTTGGGATAAGAAGAATACGACAGCTTACCAATTCCATGGGTGTTTATTTCATGGACACCCCGACTGCCCCTTGACCAAGAATAGAGACGTCAACCCCATAAACAACAAAAAATTGACAGACTTATTTGCCAAGACACAACAGATACATGACTATCTAGTTAAAGAAGCTAAGGTTAGTGTAGAAGAAATGTGGGAGTGTGAATGGCAGACGCTAAAAAGGACTGACAGCGACCTACAACATTTCATGAAGACGAACTTCCCCACCACCAGACCCTGGTTTCAACGTTTCCCCATAACCCCAGAGAAGATTCTCGAGGCTGTAAAAGCCGAGACACTCTTTGGGTTAGTCGAATGTGATATCGAAGTGCCAGCTGACCTTAAAGACCATTTCTCAGAGATGACACCCATCTTCAAGAACATTGAGGTAGGTAGAGAACACATAGGTGACTTTATGCGGCAGTACGCCGAGTCACATAAATTGTTGACAAGTGCCAGACGGACACTTATAGGTAGCTATAGCGGGGAAAAAATCTTGTTGGCCACACCATTATTAAAATGGTACCTGGGACATGGTCTAGTGGTCACAAACATATACCAAATTATTGAGTATACGCCTGTTAGCTGCTTCCAAGTGTTTGGGGATAAGGTGTCTGATGCCAGGCGCGAAGGTGACAGTGTTGATGGTCCGACCATTAAGGCCGAGACAATGAAGTTGTTGGGTAACGCCGCTTATGGTAAAACCCTAACCAACAAGGCCAAACATGCAGACGTATCGTACTGTAAGGGTGATGAGACGTCAAAGTTAGTGAACAATCCCCTGTTCAAAAATATGACACAACTGACCGACGACATTTTTGAGGTTGAATGTTATAAAAAGAGGACAGTGTGGGATCTCCCTTTACAGATAGGATTTTTCGTTTACCAGTATGCCAAACTGAGAATGTTAGAATTTTATTATGATTTCATAGATATATTTATTGATAGGACAGATTTTCAGTTATGTGAAATGGACACGGATAGTTTATATTTGGCACTTAGCACACCCACACTAGTAGAAGCAGTTAGACCACACCTACGAGAAGAATACGATAAGGTCTATAATTCTTGGTTCCCGTCTGAGACATGCCCCAAACATACAGTTAATGATGAGATATGTCAGGCCTGTAAGGATGTTAGAGCCTATCAAAGGAGAACCCCGGGGTTATTTAAATTAGAATATGAGGGGACTGGAATGGTGTCCTTATGCAGCAAGACATATCACTGTTTTGGAGACTACAATAAAACCAGTACAAAAGGGCTCACCAAACAACACAACACCCACCTAGACAAACAGACATTTTTAGATGTACTCGACACACAGACACCGACTGGGGGAACAAATGTAGGTTTCAAAATACAAAACTCTGCCATCTATACATACACACAACACAGAAACTCTCTATCTTATTTATACATTAAACGAGAAGTACACGCAGACAATGTCACCACTTCACCACTCAACATTTAACCCCACAACACTACACTAGCAACACAAAGGCCAGATACTTATATTTCATATGGATAATTTCGTACCTGTAATTCATACTTTTATATGGAAAATAATCGTGTACATATATGTCATGTTTTTATACGCATGTTTTCTACTTTTATATACGAGTCACGTATTTTGCTAATGTATACCACCACTAAATAATGTGTGTATGGATTAATAATTGAAAGGACTACGGTTTTTACCTTGCCAACTTGTTAATAAAATATTTGAAATTTTTTCTGACCAGCCTAGACATGTGTGCTTGTGTCACTGAACTATGCAACCAATGTGCGTGTGGTGTAATACACAGAATGAAATATTTTTGCCACCAGCATTTTTAGAGGGAAATGTGTGCGTGTGGTAATGCAAAATTGAACTGTACCCAGTAAGCGTGTGGTAATACAACTTTACACAGCGTTTTGTATCCATCTTTTATATGGAAATGTATTAATAAAATGTGTTTGAATACTGCTTGCCATTTACATGTGTACCCTATCGAGTGTTAATGAATAATTTATTATATTGATGACTTTGTTGATTTTTTAGTGAAGAGCTGTTATCGTGTTTCATTGTTATGTGTCTTATTTTCATGTCGGTTATATATTGTTTTCGTTGGTGTCTTGCAGTCTTCGTGTCTCTGTGGTGTATGTTGTCTTGCATTCATCTTCGTTGTTCGGTTATCGTTCTTGTGCAGTTGTCTTCATGGTTGTCGTGGCTGGAGTTGTGTACTTAAATATTGGCTGTGGAACAATTGATACACACAACCGGACAATAAAAAACGAGACGTGCACACAGTGGAACGCCAGTACACATTGGAACAGAGAGATAAGAATAAATACACGAATACACAGTGGTATACCGAGACAGAATCACATACACAAGTACAATACATAAAAAGTACACATACACAAATATTTGCCAACGACCCAAGTACACCAGAAGAATGTCACAAGTACAAAAGGACAAATGTTTACAAAAATGATACAAAACAAATAACAAACACAGAGATTTTCATTTTTTCTGTTTTAATTTTCATAGATGGATAGCTATACACGTTGTCTCTTCTTTCTTGGATCACCCAGTGGTATACAGTTGTCTGAGTAGTCAAGGGCGGTTGGTCTCCGGGCTGGTGGGCTCTGATCACACATCTGACTGTATGTTGGTTGACTATCAAACATCTGGCTGTTGTCGGTTTCATCAAACATCTGGTTGTCATCGGCTTCATCACCTGCCTGGTAGCTGAGTTGATTATTGTAGGCCTGATATGTGTTGGTGACTTGGCTGTCTTGGTAGGGTTGAACACTGTTAGTGACTGGCTTGGCTTGAACATTCTTAGTGACTGGCTTGACTTGATTAGTAACGGGCTTGGTTTGAACACCGTTAGCACCTTGAATGGATGAGAGTCTATCAAAATCAGCTAGAATCCCACTTTGCATCGCTATCAATTGTTCGTATTCTTGGCGAGTAAGTGTCAGACCCATCTTAGTCGGGTATTTTTTATCAGACTCACCAAAGAAGCGGCGTATGTGCAATGTAGTCGTACCTCTGAAGGATGAGACAAAGACTGCCTTGACGCCGTCCCCCACGGGTCGAACGGTTTCACCACCACGAGTCATGTAGACGGAATTAGCTGGTACAGTCTTGAGTTCTGTAGTCATCTTCGGTTCACGGTGTGCGACTGGTCTCAGCCACGGGTTTATATACCAGTCGTTGAGCCACGTGTAAACCGGTTTCAACGAGCCATAACCAGAAGCATTCGACCTACATTAAGGTTTGTGGTAACAGGTGGTTAACCTTTATGAAAAGATGACTAATCGACCCACAATCCGGTCATTGACCCGTTGTTTATTTGAAAACGCCTGCAGAATACGTGGCATACTCCACCCTCGACATTTCCGCTTGAGAAAATAGACAGCGTACAGGCCACAGGTGTTACTTATTACATCTTGTAAGACCCGGGTGTTGTACATTAACGGTCTGACTGAGTACTTCTCAATAAACTTGCTTATGTCAGCGTGTAAGGGTGGTAGCCCAAACGAATCAAAGTATTCACATTTACCTAACCCATCGTAATACAGCGCGATCCAGTGGGACCCAGGTTGATCACTGGGGTCAGTGTTTATCACCAAAGCAGCTGGTTTAGTTCTATCTATTTGCGTAGGTAACTGATCACGAGCACATACTCTGACCTGGACCCGTCGAACATATCTATCTGCCAGTAGTAGACTGGTAATCTGTTCTGTGTCCATTATGAAGCATAATCTGTTAGCACTTGCCTGGTCTTGGATATTTCAATTATCCCGTCGTGCTCGGCGCAGACGATAACTTGTAATGGTTCTGGGGTGGGTGTGTTGAACTTAAATTCCAGGGTTAGGGGACCAGCCCTCGGCATCTCAAACTGATCTCCGTCCAGTAAACTGGGACTCAGGTCAAAGGCATACAGCGTATACCCATGTTTATATTGCATATAGTCAATGGAATTACCGGCGTCCTTGCCCACCAGACCCATGGCTAGATTAGTGCCAAAGAAGGCTCGTACGTATTGATTACGTTCATAGTCCATCGTTAACGGCTTGCTGGTGGCAGATCGCCCATCGACTGTTACGTTCAGATACGTCAGCCCAAAGGTTTGAAAATTATAAGGATTAGCTTTGAAAGTACCGTTGAAGGCGGCTGATGTTATTAGGCCAACCACGATACGGGTGGGTGTTTGACTCATAAACAGATTATCTTGAGTGTGAGATAACATCCCTTGGGGGATAGCTAATGTTTTCAATGCCACACGCTTGATCGGTAGCTTCATATTGGCTCTCATCAAGGCTTTCTCATGGGCGAGAGCGATGGCTGGATTTAGTTTGGCTTTACGAACCACCAGCGTGGCATGTGTTATAACGGATGAATAAGCCAAGGTGTCGTCGGGAGCTATTAGGTTAAAGGTAGCTTTCGATGGAGTCAGCTTAATTTTCACATCCACACCGTTTATCATGTAACGGTCTTGCGCAAAGATATCGACGTGTAGTCGACCCATCATATCTATTTCTTGGCTCTCGCTGGCTAGTTGTCGTCGGGTGTTTCGACCTTTGTTGTTATCGCCTTGAGTCTCATCGAGAAATTTAGCTGTATCGTAGTAATAGAGGGCGGCTGAGAGATGACTCTTCTTGGCTTCTTCCCCATGATTCAGTGTGGCTTCCAGATAGGCTCTATATGGGTATGTGTTCTCACTCGGGGTGATTAGCGTGTCGTTGAGTGAGACATCCACTTGTGAAAACAGACTGTGTAAGTAATAGTTGACGGGGGCCACTTCGGCTGTGGGTGGTAGTTTATCGCCGTTGGGTAGTGTGACTTTAGCTCTGATGTGTAAGAAGGTATTATATAAGTCTAGATACTCTTCACTGGCGCCAGATATAGCAAATTCTATAGGTGCTCCTGGTGCTAGAGATGCAAGCGGGTGTATCTCCACACACTGCCCCTCTTCTACGGCCGTTTGTGTCGGAGGCACGCTAAACAGATCCAAACCAGAATGCAGACACTCACACGAGTTGGGATGAATCAGAGCCATCATGCGAAGATATCCGAATACTTCTTCTTATGAGCCCGACTAGGACCAACACTTAGTTTTATACGTTTACTCGGCTCACCAGGTGGCGCTGGTCGTCTTTTTCTTCTAATACCGCTACCCGATTGGCTCACATGATCGGCTGCGCCTTGCAGTAAACGCTGACCGGCTTGTTTGGCGTGGTCTTTAAAGGCTTCTCCAACGTTCCTACCAGCTAGAGCGTCTTGGGCCACTTTCAAGCCTGTGCCGAGACCTTCTCGGAGTAAGGCCTTACCACCTGTCTTTAACCAGGGTAGAATTGTGCGACCAAGTCCACTGAAGAAACTGCCGATACCACGACCTCTCTGACTCCGGCCACCCACAAACACTGGCATGCCATGGCCAGCTTGGTTGCAGTAAAAGTCCTCATACATTTTGGGACTTCGACGTAACGCCACGTATTTCACCATTATTCTAGGTCTGAATGTTTCCGCGTGCGAAAATGTAACGTCAGCACTGAAGTTCCGCTGGTGAATGAGATCGTTGTCCCCGTCTCAGTGGTTAAAAGGATCTCCACCGTGTCGAAAGAGTACCGACTCAATGGCACGTAGTGTGGTTTGTCATAGATGCGAAATACCGAGGCTGAGCGCTGGTCCAAGATCGGGACAGTCCTTAGTAGTGGGACCATGGCGTCTCCGACTGGTCTCGCGGCTATGAGATCGCAATAGACGTAGACATTTTGAATGTCATTATTCAGTTCTACCACCACCTCGCCTTCCATTAGAGGGTTGGCGTCCGTCACCTTGCCAGAGGGAAAACCTAAAATGCTTCTCAATCTCTCGCTAAATTTAACAGTGGCCCCCGGTTCGAATAGTTTCACGAGGGCTCTCTTCAAGGCCTTGTTATAATAGAATCTGACTCGCACCTTGTCATCAGTCTCTTTCACTAACCGATCAGGACGTGCCCTGTCACGCTCTTCCTCCCCTTTCACTAGTCGATTCAGTTCCTCTATAAAACCAGCTGGTGAGCTGTACATACCCGAGGGACACACCACTCTTATGGGATGTTTCCCCTGGGGTGGTATGTATATGAACCACACTTCATTCTCTAACACATTGCAGTAGTAGTTGGGAAACTGAATTTCGGCCAAACCCACTTCGTATTGTTTGGTCACATCAATAGTCTGCGGCAACTTGACGAAAAAGTGACCCGGGTTGTTGTTGGGAAACATATTCGGTGAAGCATTGCTCGGTAATGTCACGTAGAAGCTCATAGTTTAGGGTTAGGTAGCATGTAACCCAGACAACTACTCATTAGCGCAATCCACAGCTTGCCCTCAGATGCTTCGGCGCTGCCGCGACTCAGATTGAATAGTGATACGCCGATAACGGTGTATATAACGACCATCTGACAGAAGAAGACAATCTCTGTTCGTGGCACCCGTTGACCAAAAAACGACCAGAACGAGGTTCTTTCGCTGGGTGGGTTATTTTGTGGGCGCAGTACAGTAGTTTCCGCAATGTCTTCGTCCATTAGCCTCGGTATCTAGTTAGGTCTGAGACCCAGCTGTTGAATGACGAATTATAACCGAACCATTTCACTAAATACTCTTTACCACCACCTCTCCTTCGTCTTTCTTGTAAGACGGTTTCAACCCGATACACTTGTTTATCTCCGACTGGTTGGATCTCTTCTCGATAGAATGATCCTCGTAGTTCTTCGCCCGAATCGTCTTTTAGCACATACGTCACCGGACTGGTATGGTTTATACGACTGACGGTAAACAATTCTTCTGTCCACGCCGGCACATACCCTTTTTTAAAAGGTTGTTTGGGTTGAGCCAGTCTGACTCGGTCCCCTTCTGTAAAATGTACTTTTCTTGACCCGTCGGGTTTTTGGTACAAGTTATGCCACACCTCTTCTTGATTAGTATAGTTGACTTGTCGGGGGGCCATGCGAATACTTCTGTGATAGGAACCGTTGTAGTTGCGGATCAGTTTATCTATGACGTCGACATAGCGCAGTGTATTAGTCTTGGTGAAATACCGCCACATTTTTTCTTTAAGCGTCCGGTTGAATCTTTCCACTATAGAGGCCTTAACGTCTTCATTCTCGGTGGTAAAGAAATGCACACCTCGGTCTTTCAGAAACTTTAGGAAGGTCTGGTTGACAAATTCCGACCCTTTGTCGGTCTGAAAGTTTACCGGTTGTCTATCACCAAAGATTTTACTCACAGCCTCCACCAGCGCTTTCCCTGTTTTCTTCTGGATTGGGATGGCCCAGGCATATTTACTAAACACATCGATGCAGGTCACTAGATACGACAACCCGTCGTTGTATCTTTGTAATAGGCGCATATCTATCAAGTCGGCTTGAAACTGCTGATTTATCCCACCGGTTATGGTCTGACGTCTCTGAAAACGCCGACGGATCGGTTTATGCAAAGTATACGTGTCCTGATGGCGTAACCATTTCTCTATTTGCTTAGCGTTCAGTTTAGACTTTCTTTTTAAAGCGGCGGCCCCGCCATAGGCTCCCGGCTGTTGGGGATCGTAGTAATACTTTCTTAATTGCGCGGCCATTTTTCCCACTTGGGCGTAGTTAACTTACTCGGCTTCTTCTTTCGTCTGAGCTTATACACTGGAGTGGTCTCAGCTACTTGACTCTTGGGTGTTATTGGCGTATGGGCAGTTACTTGACTCTTGGGTTCGCTTACTTGAATAGGTTGACTAGGTGTCTCGGTTATTTGACGGGTGGTCTCGGGTGCAGTGCTGACTTCGGGTTTTTGTTCCTTGATATCCACTAGGCCTAAAGGCTTGTGTCTGTACTGATCTAGTCGATTCAGATATCGCTGCAAGGTTTGTTGGTATACTCGGGCTTTTTCACGAGGTGGCAGATCTTCACTCTCCAGGACTTGGCGCATTTGTTGGTCCAAGTCACGCAGGCTATCGTTTAGTGTATCGGGTGGTGTATAGGGTCTTTCTAGCAGCCGAGGGTCGATCAGGAGCATTTTCTTGGCCATTACAATCCCACGATGCCCTTCAACACATTTAAAATTGGGCCGAGTAAGGCACCTATGAAACCACCTTGTTGCAGGATCTGTTTCCTTTTCTTGAGCGACAGTTTCTTACCCGTGAGCGCTCTCAGACTGTTTTTGTGTCGCTGCAGCCGGCGCTTCTGACTCGGTGTCAGGGGAACATTCCCTTTTAAGACATTGTGACAGCATTCACATATTGATTGGACGAGATCCGGGGATGCCGATTTAATTACGGCTTTTACGGCGGCTGGTTTTGCCTCACCCAGAAACCGCAGCATGGGGCCGTGACGTTTCACTCGGTTGGACATATTACTTGGGGACGTAGACAACTTGGTGCTGGTCAGGAAATATACTACTGCGTAAACGGAGCTGATCCGGTGTTTCCTGTCGAAGGTCGAATAACAAATACCCGTGTGGCGTCGATGTCGCGTCTTTAAAACTATCTTGGACATATGACACGCGGCCTGGGTACATCTGTTTGGCCAGATTGGTAATTTGCGATCCGTCTCGAGGATTCTTAAACACTACTAGGTAATGCGAATTCAGACTGATAGTTCTTTGTTCTTTGTTCTTACCAAAAAGGTTCTGCACTATATACATGACACTGAGATTACGATGATGACTACCCTTGGTAAACAGTTTGGTCACTCTATCATCTGTCTCGGACATTAAGTCATCTATAACCACTAACCGCCGTCTATCCCCAGTCCATTTTTCCACATCGGGCAGTCCCTCGTTAAATTGAATACCCTTCATAGTCTCATACATGGGTTGCCACTCTCCGTAGCACCATATAACCTCCTCTGGAATCGGGTCGACCATGTCTGGGAGATGGGCCAGAAACTGTTGTACAAAGACGGATTTACCACATCCTGTTGGACCTGCAATCATCGAGGTAAACGGATGTTTCCATCTAGGATCCATGATTACGAATGATCACCTACCTACTTATGCAACGTATTTTATGGGGCTCGAACCCGCGACTGCGCGCCCGCACCCGGCGACCGCTCCCTCGCCGGCCGGCCGCGACCGTCCCCGCATCCGTCGCCCGCGCTAGCCCCGACCACCCCACCCGGTTTATATCAGTAATAACCCACCTAGTTCATTACGACGACGATAATCCCTTGGCTTAGCCGTTATGAAGATGCGTATTGATTTTTTGTCCCACATTGTACATGTACATCTCTGTGTGTTTTTGTAAGTTTTGACATTTTAAAGACACAGTCGGTTGTCCGTTGTTAGCACCAGTAGATACACCGCTACTCGTTAGACCCATGACCGGACTCGTGGTCACTCGGGCGCTGACCGGCCAGGTGACAACTACATGGGGGACAGCACCACCTTCTTTGCGCTTACTATTTACGCCGGCTCCTTCCACTCCACCCTGGCCACAGACACACGCGCACACACATGAAGAGCCTCCAGCTCATTAGATCAGACTTTTTTCTTTTTTAAAAAATTTTACCCGCCAAAAACAACGAGCTTAACAAGCCAAAGACACACTCCACAGGCACCACATACACCCAACACCACCGCACCACATACTCACACCACTAGACACCACACAGCACCACGTGGTGCCAGCACCACGAGCACCACGTGGTGCGCACCACGCGGCACCACAATTTTGGGGGGAGTAGGCATCATATAATACTACTTATGGGACTAGTGGGAGCGTACACATATGGGACTAGTGGGAGCGTACACATATGGGACTAGTGGGAGCGTACACATACGGGACTAGTGGGAGCGTACACATATGGGACTAGTGGGAGCGTACACATATGGGACTAGTGGAAGCGTACACATATGGGACTAGTTGGAGCTTACACATACGGGACTAGTGGGAGCGTACACATACGGGACTGGTTGGAGCTTACACATACGGGACTAGTGGGAGCGTACACATATGGAACTAGTAAGGGCGTAAGAGGCCAACAGTTTTGTTTTTTTGTTTTTTTTTGGTGATGCGATGAGAAGAGAGGCTTTGGAGAACATCTTGACAACTGGAAAGATGGAGGGAAGAGAGGCAGATACAGAACAAGAGAAATTAGGCTGGATGGATTACGACGGTGGCATGGAGGAATATCAACGGCGGAGTTGATCCAGAAAACTAAAGACCGAGAGTCATGAATGCCTAGGCCTGCCGGCATGGCACTTGATGATGATGATGAGGGGCGTACACATTTGGAATTAGTAGAAGAGAACACATATGCGTGCCTGGTAGAGTCCTAGCGCTGACTCGCTGACGTTTGAATCTATTCTGTGTATCCTGTGTTACAGTTATCGTTAGGTGTATCCTTGTTATATTTATAAAACTATAAAATATTATTCTTTGCTTTATGGAACCGTCGCGCACTAGATGTTAAACCGCCGGTGTACTCTAGAATCTTCCTTTTCTTGGTCTCCTTGTTCTTCTTGTTCTTGTTCCTGTTCTTGTTCCTCCTCTTCCTCGTCCTCCTCCTCATTCTCCTCCTCATTCTCCTCCTCATTCTCCTCCTCCTCCTCCACCTTCTCCTCCTCCTCCTCATCTTCTTCTTCTTCTTCTTCTTCTTCTTCTTCTTCTTCTTCTTCTTCTTCTTCTTCGTCATATACTTTTTTGTGTGTGTGTCGGCACCGTCGCTTTACGTCAGTTTACAGCAGACCCGCAGTATTTGTGGCTTTCGGACGACTCCTTCGGCTTCTTCGGACGTTTGTCGACCGAGTTAGCATTTCCAGGTGTTCTGTAGGACAATTCACTCGTAAAGATTTAACTGTATCTTCATAGCCCTTCTACCATCCACTGCTGACACACCAGCTGGCTCGTCGAAAACACCCCAACTTATGCCGGTCGGCTCTCAGGCAAAGTCAGAGGCAGGCCATAGGCAATTCTACGCTGTCAAAGGAGGGTTCCACAAGAGTAGAGCCGGCCGATACATGACGATCTGATGCTGGGCTCACTAATGGAGTCACCACATGACTGTTGGGCCTCACTTCCGTATATTCTTCTTTCGTTCGCTTGAAATATGTCTATATCTGCAATGTTATCTCTTGTATGAGTTTCGTTTCCGTTTTTAGTTCAATCAGTGATCCATAGAGTTTATCTTCCATTGTCGTTTCTTTGGGCCTGAAGGTTCGCCTATATATGTCATATTTTGGGCAGTCTGGGAGTATGTTATCTGCTGTCTGCGGCGCCAATCCACATGTGCACATGGCTGATTCGCCAATCTTGAATTGTATATGCATGTGGTTGCGTGATCAATTGCGCACTTCTGTATATTGATTCGTCCGTTCACCACAGGGCACACATTCGAAGACCGGAAGAAGGCAATTAAATTAAACCGTATACCCAATACGTTCATTGTGAGTTCTCCAGATAACTGGAAATGATTTGCATCTATCGGAGTGAGGTTGATGTTGAGACTTGTCTCCAAACCCGGAACCAAAGTTCTCCAAGTGAGGCTGTGTTACAGAGCTCTCCGTCCCCTCTGTGTGCTCAGAAACCCACGGGGTGTGCTGGACCGGTCCTGGAACGTCTTCTCTGCGTATAGGTATATTAAGATGTAACGAGGTCATGATTCGGCACAGCACATACAGGGCCACTGAGACTAGACCTAGTTTGGTAAAGTCTCCTTCATAGGTGGTCATAGGTCTTTATAGGTCGTCAGAGGTCTTCATAGGTCTTCATACCTCTTCATACCTCTTCATACGTCTTCATAAGTCTTTATAGGTTGGAATCATGTATGCGGTTCTCGTGAAAAACGTGCCCAGTCCACAGCGCGTGTACAAATGAGTAACTTTTATATTTTGTTATTTTCATGTAGTATTTCGTGTAGATGTATCTGTGTGCTGTTTCTGTCCTGACGAAGACTTTGTCAGCAACGTCCATTTTTTTACTCGTGATCATGGTCAAGTAAAGCTTACGTTCTACTTCTCGGTTTTTGTTGTTGTTTTGTTTTTTTAATAGGTATATGAACTTAATGGCAAACAGACCCCAATCCAATGCCAGGAGGAACATACAGGAAGTAAAGTCCCGTACCAAACACAGGAAGACTTCATGTCTCTAATAGATTCATTGTCAAACAGAAAGTAGGTTTGGGCCAAACAAAAATGGACGGCCGGAAATGGGAAGTAGGGATGTGTCACAGTAATGACCTCAGAGTTGTTAATATGGTAGCAGACATGCTGTATTATATATCAAATTAAAGGAGGTTGCTTAGGGAAAACTACTGTATTGATAGTTTAATTGAGACAATATTTCGGCGATATGTAAACCCATGGCAGATGTGAGATTAATCGTCTGATATTACATAATCAGTTAAATAGTCGAGATTATACTACCTCATATTGTGGTGTGCCTTTGCTGTCCATGCATGCGTATCGTCTGTTCGGCACACTGTTGTCACCACAGCTATCAAGTCATAGACAGAAGAAACCTAAAACAAAGATGTTAATATTGTATATGGTTAGCTCATTGCAGTAGCTGACTGAGTAATGAAGCATTCTGTTTTTACTTTATTGTCATGCAAAACTTTGCTAGCTTCTATTTCCTGCTCTGATCGCTTCTTTGTAACCTCTTTCCTCTTGCAGTCTGGCTGTGTGGAGTATGTTATAATCGAATTTAACGAAGACAGATAATTTTACAGCACAGGTTGAGGCGAAAAAAACAATTAGAAATGAAGATAACACAATGAAATATAGCAAACTACTGAAAGACAGTTACAATGTTTCTATGTTTTGAAAATACAGTAACTTCAGTGTTTTCCCCAGAGATTCAAAGTGCGCATGACAGAATTGTTTGGCGGAAAAGAGAAAAAAATGCCAGCTTTCTAGCACTTTCGTTTGTCTTCCAGCGGTGAATGCATTTTTAACCTGTATTGAGATAGGAACAAATGAGTTCGAAGGAGGAAAGAAAGGGCGCACTCGAAGATCCGTCTGTCGGAAGTTTAAACCCTGCCTTTTGTGTCACGGAACTTAATGTAAATTCAACAATAAGGGTGTGAAAAGATTTCAGCTGAAGTTGATTCCCGTTTTCTGCAATTACTGCAGCCACGCAAGCAAATTGTCTCCTGGTCGTGAGTAGAGAGGTGGGTGGATAGAATACTTTGCGGAAAACACTGGGCAGGTTCTGCAGTGCACGGGGCAGATCACATAACTGCTAGGCAACCTTCCGTGTAATGTCATTCTTCTAATATGTAAATGTTTCTGCTGTTCTGCGTCACATGACGTGAGTGCTTCTGTTCTTTGTGTAATTAGCGCCGTCGGTATGTCCTTAAATACACAACACGTTTCTTGCTATTGAGCTGTTTTCTATAAATACATTGTGCCATTGATTTGGTTGCATTTAGTGCTATATGAAAGCTGCGTGGTTAAGATGTTTGGGTGGTATTCAAAGGCTTAGAAGTTATCGGGTTCCAATCTCAAACAGGAGAAGGCATTTCTACTAGAACCATTGGGTTTCTAATATTGCCACGCGTCCCCCTGATCTTCAGTTAGTGAGATCTCATACCTAGGCATTTTGACTAACAGCGAAAAAAGAGGAGGTCCCGGTGCAATATTTCAACGCTCAGTTTCACAAAACAGTTCAGGTTCTTAGTGAATGTCCCAACGGAAGCCACAAACAATATGTTGCACGATTTATTGCCTGGCATATTTCGCTCCATTTCGTCAGGTGCACACTGCTGAGTTATATAACATATGAAGTGAATAAATGAACAATACTTAAAGTGAAACGCTTAAAGCACATAGTCACAGTTATTTTTCGAATGTGGAACGTCTGTTATCACCGCGGTAATTCATATTTAACACGACCTCTTTCTGTTTGCACAAAACAGGCTGTAAATGTCTAATTGCTAACGCCTCACTATATTTCAGCTAAAGTTATCGTGGCAACCGGTCATGACAAAGATCTCAGGCTCCCGCCTTAAAGACTGGGTACTAGACAATTGTTGGGATTTCTGGGAATTGTTTGAGAGAACAAAGCGGCAAGGAAGGGCACTGACCACCTTACCTCATTATTGCGTGGCCAAGAACATGTTCATGTCTAACACTTCAATATCCCAAGGGCATTATCTGCAATGGAACTACCGTGTCTTTACTTTATAATTTTAATTTAGGTGTGTGTGTGTGTGTGCGCGTGCGCGTGTGTATGTGTGTGTATGTGTGTGTGTGTGTGTGTGTGTGTGTGTGTGTGTGTGTGTGAGAGTGTGTGTGTGTGTGAGAGTGTGTGTGTATTCGCTCGCTTTGAACTCAAGGGTGGTCAATACACGTGCTACTACATCAAGTGAACTGGAATAATTTTTGCCTATGAGTTAGCTGTCCCTATATGCAAATGTCTACGAACAGAACTGGAGGGTTTTGACCTTCATGGCCCGTACCTCCAGGAAGGGAAACCCGACTACACCTCTCAGTTGTAGAGAGCGGGAAGGGCACCACGGTGTGGCAAACGTAACCCTGGGGACCGAGGATCCATTGGAATAAGTGGACAAATCTGCAGCTGAGTAGAGCAGGGCAATCACTTGTCTTTACAGTCGGAAATGGTTGTGAAATCAGTGATAAAATACACCTATGTGAATATGGAGGGCAATGGGAAATCACCACATTATCTGCCCAGCAATTCATGCGTATCCACACGTCACGATCAATCAACAGCGTTAATGGCTGTCTTAGGACATCCTCTTTGGGTAGGGATGGTCATGAGTCACAGGTGCCATCAGACCGTCATCAAGCTGCCAATGGCAAGACCCAAACTAAAATGATCCAGAACACCAAAGAGCGAGATCTGTGGAGAGACAAGAACGACTACGCCAGCTGCCAGGGCACTGCCGCGGGAATTTTCTCAACGTGAGGAGGAGTAGACAGGTTGTCTTAGTTGTGTTCCCATGTAGGTACATTGGACTGTCAGAGTAACTAACACCGATTGCAAGGAAAAGGCCGATGAACGTGGAACTTTATATACATCTGTAAGAAAGGGACAAATGGTGTTCGTTGGTTATATACAGAGAAGAGGGGCACTGGGAAACGTGGTGACAACGGGAAATATCAATGGGGGAAGCGGCACAGGTAGACCGAGAGAAATGATGCGGGGTGGACAGAGGTGGTGTGATGGAGGGATAGCATCAGCTGAGTTGATCCAGAGCACCAGGGAGCGAGATCTGTGGACAGACGAAGGCTTACATCAGCTGGCAGGATACGTGATGATGGTGCTGGTGGTGGCGGTAGTGGTGGTGATGATCATGATGATGATGATGATGATGATGATGATTTTTGATGATGATGATGATGATGATGGTGATGGTGATGATGATGATGGTGGTGATGATGATGATGATGATGATGATGATGATGATGATGATGATGATGATGATGATGATGAGGATCAGGATCAGGATCATGATGATGTATGAAGGCTAAAAGGCTGATCCACAAAACCAGAATGGAGGAGTTTTGTTCATACCATCCTTGTCTTTTTTTTTTTTTTTATGTTCATATCGTCCAGACCGGTGCCCTCCGAGGCGAAGAGGTTATGGAAGCGATTCGTAATCCCGTATATCCGGGTTCGAAACACAGCGGTGCTGGCTTTTACGAAAAAGTTATAGATGCCGGTCGTTCAGAAAGCAATGGCAAACTACTGAACGTAAATCTTGCCCAGGAATCACGAACAGCCAAAATGCTGGGGTTGACTGCTTCGTCTTGTGAAGGACATGCAACCCAAACCGTATAGACCGTGAACCGTAAGTTAATTTTGCTTGCCAAAGCAGTTGCCTTGTTGTGTGTAATCTAGGAATTAGAACTGCAGGATATATAAATACAGAATACCGGGGACCAACCAGACGACAAATACTGACACTACAAGATTTGAATATCGGAAAAACTGTCTCACATAAATCAATTTGTCCTGAAATTGAAATACGAGGCCATATTAAAAAATGCAGTGCCAAATAAAAGGTAGGTTTGGACTAAACATAAATGGATCGTGGAAAATAGGAAGCAGGGGAATGTCACAGTAATGACTTTAAAGTTGTTAATATGGTAGCAGACATGTTTTATTATATATCAAATTGAAGGGAGTTACTTAGAGAAAACTAGTCTATTGTTATTTTAAATATAGTGTGATTTATAAGCTCATGGCAGTTACAGGAAGTTAAAATAAGACGATTTATCAGCCCATGGTAGTTACATGAAGTTCAAATAAGTAGATTATCAGCCCATGGCATTTACAGAAAGTTCGTATAAGACGATTTATCAGCCTTTGGCAGTTACGTACAGTTCAAATTAGTCGATTTAGCAACCCATGGCAGTTACAGGAAGTTCAAGTAAAATCGATTTGCCAGCCCATGGCAGTTACTGGAAGTTCAAATAAGACGATTTATCAACCCTGGCAGTTATGAGAAGTTAAATTAGGACGATTTATCAATCCATGGCAGTTACCAGAAGTTCAAATAAGATGATTTATCAACCCATAGCAGTTGCGGGAAGTTCAAATAAGACGATTTATCAGCCCAAGGTACTTAATTAGTGGTTTAGAACGATCAGTGACGAAAGGCATGGTTTCTGGGAAAAGGTGGACACAGGATCCAGACTACATCTTGGGCAATGCCTGTGGCAGGGGAACTGGAAGTGGATCGAGAATATCTTCGATGGCTTCTGATGAGAGTGACGTTCTCCAAAGGTCCTGTCACGTGATTACACAAATGCCTGGTCATTCCAGAGATCACAAT
Organism: Cepaea hortensis; assembly: GCA_963921405.1. Lineage (NCBI taxonomy): Eukaryota > Metazoa > Mollusca > Gastropoda > Stylommatophora > Helicidae > Cepaea > Cepaea hortensis. The sequence goes on from OY992883.1 coordinate 106,110,140, forward strand.
CCATGCCACGTGATGTGGGAGATTGACGTACGAGCCTCTCCACCACCTCATGGCAATGTGATCGTTATGTTGCGGAGGCCGTATGTTAGTGACCCAGAGGTCGGTGGATGTGGTCAGCATCATGTTGGACTCCTTACCTGCCAGTCAATGTTCTGGTACCCAGTCCGCAGAGACCGCGGTGTTACAGCAGATGATATCGCTTTCAAGGCAGGGATAAGAGCGCGGAACGGGGTGTCAGGCATTGGTAGCACCTTTGGTAAGGATGACTCTCATATCCTTTTCAGGACCCATCCCCCACTGGTCCAAGCCTGACACCCAGCTCGTGCCTGTGGCTCCTAGTAGCTGTCAGCATGCGACAGCGGCCACCCCCCGGGCAACAGCTGTGAGAGGCTGGCTAAACCAGGCATGGGTATCCGATTTGGTGTCAAACCAAGAGGTAAACTAGGGTATGCCTACCCAGCATGTGAAGACAGGATTCGGCAGACTGCGCGGAAGAAATCATTCCTGATTCAACGGGCAAGACGGCGTTTACCTGCAAAGCGTTGTGGAACGTAATGAGCACGACAAGGCACGTAGAGCGCCCTGGTCATCCACTGCACCTGTATTCGTCTCCAGTCGTCTCGACTTGTTGTGCCACTGGACTCAGATGGACTCAGGCGAGAGAGTGAGGTCGACGAATTGCGCAACTCTTCCTCACTTTAATCCAAGTCATCGCGCAAGTCATTCTTCATCCAACGTCATATATCACCTTCAAGCTCTGTGGCGATGGGCGAGCGGCGAAGCGGCAGGCGTGGGTTACGCTGGCAGCCGTAGTCGCAGACCTGCACACATGCGGCTCAGGCCATATGGTCGTCTTCTACTGACCGGAGCAGCAGTGGGATTCGGCAGCCCCTTGAGCGACTGAGCAGCCCTCTATAGGAACACACTGCTCACCTCCATAGCATGAGGAAGGGGCTAGAAAAGGTGACCTAAACATTGTCTGCTCCATCACTACCTAACCAACTAGCCGCGGTTGGTGGGTACCCTTAACTGCGGTCGACATACAAACAAAGATAAAACAAGCAAAGATAAAAGAGTAAACCATATTCCCTTAACAATTGGAACTTGGAATGTACGCACCCTACTTGACAGAGACGGCGCGTCGGGTCCAGAGAGACGAACAGCACTGATTGGGAGAGAGCTGGGCAGGTACAACATCGACATTCCAGCCTTGAGCGAGACACGACTTGCAGAAGAAGGCCAAATCTGTGAAATAGGTGCTGGCTACACATTTTTCTGGAGTGGAAGGAAAAGCTAGGAAAGACGCCAATCCGGTGTGGGATTTGCCATTAAGTCGGCACTGGTCGGCAAATTAGCTGGATTTCCAAAGGCTATAAACGACAGGCTCATGACCATGAAGTTGCCCCTGCTGAATGGAAAGAAGCATGCAACCATTGTGAGTGTCTACGCACCAACTATGACCAACGAAGATGATGTCAAGAACAAGTTCTATGAGGACCTGCACAATGTATTAACATCGGTTCCCAAAGGAGACAAACTTATACTCCTTGGGGATTTCAATGCCAGAGTAGGCACGGACACCACCTCTTGGAGTGGCATTATTGGAAAGCATGGAGTCGGAAATTGTAACAGCAATGGACTCCGCCTCCTTCAGACATGTGCCGAACATGATCTCCTGATTACGAACACAATTTTCCGTCTCCCCATGAGAAATAGGACATCGTGGATGCACCCTCGCTCGAAACACTGGCACCTCATTGACTATGTCATTGTCAGGAGGAGTGACAGACAAGACGTCCGAGTGACAAAATCCATGTGTGGTGCCGAATGTTGGACAGACCATCGTCTCATTGTCTCAAAAATAAACATTCACATCAGGCCACCACGGCGTCCTCAAGGGGTAAAAATGCAAAAAAAGCTAAATGTCACCCGCCTAAACAGCAAGAAAATGCAGCAGTCGTTTGAAAATATGCTGGAAGACCGCCTTAAGCCAAATGCTGCAGCTAAACAGGATACAGAAACAGAATGGAGAGCCCTAAAGGACATAATTTACAACACTGCTATGGAAATCCTGGGTCCAGCCCCCCGAAAGTATAAAGACTGGTTTGATGAAAATTCCGAAGACATCAACCAATTGCTGGCCGAGAAACATCTTCTCCTCAAGGCACATTTGAATGACCCAAAGTCAACATCAAAAAAAGATACCTTCAAGAACATTCAGAGAGTAGTGCAGCAGAAACTTCGGCACATGCGGGACTCCTGGCTGAGCAGCAAAGCTGATGAAATTCAGGGCTTTGCTGACAGACATGATATGAAAAACTTCTACGACTCACTGAAAGCGGTCTATGGTCCTTCATCACCAGGCATAGCTCCCCTCCTCAGTGCAGATGGGGGAACATTGATCACCGATAAGAAAGAAATCCTTCAACGCTGGGCAGAACATTTCAGCAACATCTTAAATGCAACTTCCTTCTTCGATGATGAAACCATCAACTGCCTTCCTCAAGTTCCTACCAATGAGACACTTGATGACCTGCCAACCCTAGTGGAAGTAAACAAAGCCATCCAGCAACTCTCCAGCGGCAAAGCACCTGGTCCGGACTCCATCCCAGTAGAGATATACAAGGCAGGTGGGCCGGTCCTAACAGAGCAGCTTCACCAAGTCTTTACAAACATATGGGTGAACGAGACCATGCCACAAGATTTCAAGGACGCGTCAATAGTCCACCTTTACAAACGTAAAGGAAACCGCCAATCCTGTGACAACCACCGAGGCATCTCCTTGCTTTCAATTGCAGGGAAGATACTCGCCAGAATTCTTCTCAATCGCCTCACAGCCCATCTCGATCAAGGTCTTCTTCCTGAGAGTCAGTGTGGCTTAAGAAAAGAACGTGGAACTGTTGACATGATTTTCGCTGCAAGGCAGCTGCAAGAGAAATGTCAGGAACAGAACTGTGAAATGTTCTCCACTTTCATTGACCTTACCAAGGCTTTTGATACAGTCAGCAGAGAAGGACTGTGGAGGATTATGGCAAAATATGGCTGTCCACGAAAGTTTGTCCAAATAGTGCGGCTATTTCATGATGGCATGCAGGCAAGAGTACAGGAAAATGGCGAACTGTCTGAACCCTTTCCTGTCACCAATGGAGTGAAGCAAGGATGTGTATTGGCACCAACACTGTTCAGCCTCATGTTTTCAGCCATGCTGATGAATGCCTTCGAGAACGACGACATTGGAATAGACATCAACTACCGTATGGATGGAAAGTTATTCAATCTCAGAAGGCTGAA
>OY992883.1:106118430-106230930 GCA_963921405.1 Cepaea hortensis
GGGTGACCAGCTACTCCAAATTGCCGGCTTCAAATGTTTCTACAATAGGCGACATCTGGGAATGGCGATTCTCATTCGTGACAGTATGGTGGCTTCAAGGCTAGAGATGTCCAGTTGGGACAATGACAACATACAAATACAGGCGGTTAGAGTTCAATCCGGTCTACCATTCGTGTTGGTTAATGTTTATGCCAGTAACGAGAGTGTGGTTTCCCAGAGGTGGCAGTGCTTAAGTGACATATTAGGTCACGAGAGAAATGTTATTTTTCTGTGGCGATTTCAACGCTCAAGGCAGATCATGGGGAAACATTTCCTCCAACACACAGGGAGAGGAGCTTGGGACTGCATTTGAAACCATTGACCTGGTTTTTATTAACAGTGGCTGTGTCACCAAGATAGCAAGCCGTCCAGGTGATGAGGACAGTGCTTTGATCTGACGCTGGTTTCTCCTTCACTCACTACACTGTGTAGATGGGGTGTCCGTGGGTACTACGACAGCGACCACCACCCTTGCAGCATATTGGTGGAGAAAGAAAGAACCATTCAGCACAAGTCAACGGCAAGATTTTCCAGTATGACAGGACTGGGCAAGATGTGGTGAGTAAAATAAGGCGCGACAAGCGCAGAAAGCTTCAGAGCAAGAGAAAAAGATGGGAGCAGCCACCTTAGTTGAATTTTGAGGTGGAGAAGGCCTGGATGCGTAAGCGCAGTGCTGTAAGAAAATTGAAAAACTTCAAGAAGAACAGAGTTTCCCATCCTAGTCCCTGCATGCACATAGAAAGAGAGATGCACACACAAGTAAGCTGTTTAAAAAAAAAAAAAAAAAAAAAAAAACTGGTTAAGGAGGTTAAAAGTGAAAAATGGGCAGAGGTATGTCAAAGAGTAAGCACAGACAAGTCACTGAAATTGTTCTGGCAACTAAATAAAACCATGAGTGGAGTAGTCAAGAACAAGAAAATTTCTGACTTCCAAGGCGCTGACCTCATCTGGCAGAGGACTGGCTGCATTTTCTGTCTAGTTGAATGCAAACTGAAAAGGACGTACAGAAATCTGTTGGCACTTGTAACCACTCCTCGCCAGGTTCTAAGTCCTCAAGTGAACACACCTTTTGAAGAATGTCTTCGGCTTGACTCATCCACGACCTTCCTCTTTTGAAACTTATTTCACTATGCAGTGGATGCTGTGTGTTTGCATTAACTCTGAGGTCGGCGCGTGCTCTGCAAATTTGTATTCTGTCTTCAATGGTAAGAAAATCAAGAAGGTAGCGCATCGCATGCTGTATCTCTTGTACATCCAAGAATAATGCGCATAGTTTCGTTCTGTTTCCTTTCCATCATTCCATCTGCTGCCATCTGCCATCTGCATTCCACCGGCTGATAGTCAGGATCGCCGTCGCATGCTCCAAAACAAAAAGGACCAGACCCTGGTAAAGAAGACAGATGGCGCTGCTCACAGTTTGCCGCCGCCATCACCCGCATCGCAGCCAAACCTCGCTTGGCCCTTGTTATCATCCAGTCTATGTGCTCATGATAAGCAAGATTACTATCAAAACGTATCCTCAGGTAGTTCATTGCCTGCGTTCTTTCCCCGTCTCTGAACTCAAGATTTACAGTTGGTGCTGGAACGTTGGCAATATTGTTATTCAAAGAGAACCGGGTCACTGCTGCCTTCGTTGGGTGGACCATTGCCCTATATTCCACAAAAGAACACACCCTGAAACAAGTAAAGAGCTTCAAGTACTTAGGAAGTATAATATCATCAAATGGTAAATCAGAAGACGAGATTGAAAATAGATGCAATAAGGCAAACCAATTTATTGGAGAAATGGCACCAATACTGACGAACAATTGTTACTAAGGAAGATAGAGTGTCCCAGAGCTGGCAGTGCATAGGAAGCTCACTATACGGAAGTGAGGCTAAGCAGTCATGTGCACGACTGTCTGAGCCCAGTATCAGAGCGTCATCTGTCGGCTCGGAACGTAAATTACAGGTACCTCTGAAGTCGGAGTAGGTTCGCCTGTTGGCGAGGGACACTGTTAAAAGGGAAAGCTAATCCACACGCAAATTTTAGTCCATCAAAACTAAAATTAGTGTTATGAACTACGCTTGAGTTCAACGCGAACGAGCGCAAAAAAAAAATATATATATATATATATATGTGGGGTCTGCACTTATGGAAGCCTCCTTAGATGGCGGGGAATGTCAGTGGCATGCCCCTTCCTTCCCTTGAGGGCCGGCCGGCATGCAGTGGCTGTCTCCAACGAGCCAGTTGTGTGTCAACAATGGATAGAGGAACACATATGACGTTAACACCTCTAGACCGAGAAAAGTCCTACGAATAATCGGGAAGACTAAGCGACTAAGCTAGTCAACAAACGAACGCAGAAGTCGGATGTGTCGACCGAAATGTGCAAATATCGCAGCTCTGCTGTAAACTGACTCAACGCAGTAACGTCCAAAACAAAATAAAAGATGTGGAACAAACGACGAAGAAGAAGGACATTGTTCAGCCACTCACTCAGTGATCCGGGGCAACTATTCACCTTGATCAGTACTCATGATAGAATGGTATGCCAAGTCTTGTGCAATAAAAAAGGACTTTTCTTTACACACATTGAGGAGTATTGGGTATATGGTGCCAATTCCATATCTGTATAGATCAGTCTGCAGCCTGGTAGTAGAGGTGTTTCCAAGGCACCAGGGCCGGGTTCTATACTGGCCAAGACCTACTAACACGTCCTAGTCGTGCGTCCTGGGCAACAGGTCCCTTCGGGGACCTGGCTAACATCAGTAGGATCGCTGATTCTTCCGAAGCCGGAGAGTATCTGCCTGTAGGGCGAGGAACCACCAGTCTGCACACCAATAAGCCAGGCATGGGACAACGGATACTCACGCAAACCTCAGGTCCGGTATGACATCACACTGATGTTGGACAACAGGATGTCTTCATCCAACATACAGGACTTCACGCTGGAGTTCACAGCCAACGAACGCAATCAAGCAGCAGTCTGCAGCCGACGGGTGCTGAGTTTCGTACTACGGCCGATTTTACTACCCAGAACATTTCATGGTCCCCAGTTTAGGCTGCCTACCAGACAAACAAAATTTGAGGCAGACCAAGTCTTATCAAATGGCTACCAGACATTTAGAATTTGGAGTAGACACAGACTTATACAAATGATTACCGGATATTCAGAATCTGGAGTAGCCAAAGTGGCATGTCAGAGATTTTCATCATCATCATCATTATATGCCATGCCGATAAGCGTGGACGGTGGATTAGCTCCGTGTTCTTGTCTCGACCATACCATCTTGCCAAGCCACCCAGATATATACTTCTCTGCCCGCCCCTTGTTCTTTTTTCCTCAATTTTGTCAATTGTCGCAAAGTTCTCAATTTTATTTCTTCTTATAACGTATCGACAAAAAATAAATGTGACTGTCTACGACTAAATTCGCTAATCAGTTGACGGTTTTCATCTGCTTCTTGTAGGACTTGCTCATTGGATGTTCTGTCTGTTCATGGTATTCTTTGTAGTTTCCTCAGAAACCACATTTCCACTGACATTAGGTGTTTTTTCAGCTTTTCTGCTCATTGTCCACGCTTCACATCCATACACAAGTGCAGGTTCTATGTAGCACTTCAATACAATTTTTCTCGTTGCAAATGGCATCTTGTTATTGGTCAGTATGTTTTCCTTCTTGCAAAAAGGCTACCTTAGCCATGGCGATTCTTGTTCTCATCAAGGACAATCAGATGTTATGACTGTTCCGAGATAGTTGTACCACTTCACTTGTTTAAGAATATCATCATTTACTGTTTTCGCTCTGTGGCGAAGTTGTTACGAATGCAGTTCGTAGTCCCGCATACCGGGTTTGAAACACAGCTGCGCGTGACTTGCGTTGGTTTACATACAATGGTATGAGGGCATGTCGTTCAGAGGGTAATGACAATCTGTTGTATATAAACCTACCCAGGAATCGCAAACAGCCATAAAATGCTAGAATTGACTGCGACATCCTGTAAAGGATATGCAACTAACTTTTTAACTCCTCTCGCTCTATCATTTCCCCAGACATTCAAATGCCCGCCTCTGGATCATTCTCCGAATGTATTAAATCTTTCTCTAAAACACTCAAATCATTATTCATTAGATCAATATGTTCTTTAACGAAGGATCTGTAATGTCTAGCAACTTGCCGTACATAGACTTTTTCTATTTATGTTTTAATGTTAACTTTTCTCATTTCATGTTTTTCTTTAGATCTGTGTGTGCATGGTCGGTTACCGTGTTACTATACTTGGTCAGTCATTCTTTGGTAAAGAAAGTACTCCGTTACTAAACAATAATTTTACTCATTTTGTCATTATGTTCTTTCATTCAACCATTGTCTTCTTTCACCACATTTCTCATTTTCCATGATCATTCTGTAGCATACAAATGTATCCTCATTTACATAGTTCTTTTACTTTGTGGGATCATTCTTTCCTTCCATGCTATCATTCTCTACTAACACACAGCCGTCTTTGACTAAATCATGCATTTCCTTCATTCAGTCATTCTAAAGTACATAAAAGTACCCTTTTCCTGAAATCATTCTTTTATTTTGCTGGAACCATTCGCTTCTGTCAATCAGCCATTCTCTATTAACAGCCCTCTTTCGCTGAATGATGCACATCATTCTCTCAATCATTTTGTAGTAGATGCCTTGACGTAACTCCACCAATATTTAACATGGAACTTATCATCAAACGCTTTAGAACTCGTTAATTGAGAATAATAAACTTCTCACCTGAACTTCGGAAACATTGTGAAAACAAACTGACGCAATCCAGCGAACAATTTCACACGTTTAATAATGTGCTGGATAACAATAATAGGCTTGAGCCTCCTAGACTGTAAACTGCCCTTTAGACAGGGTCGGCGTTTATCTTTTGTCTATGAATAACTTCCCTATTCTATCCAGTTCACCTTGAAGCGTAGTTTTCTATTTCGCCGTTCCGGATTCAGGATTGGCCTAGGTTTTGTCCTTCCATTGATTGTTTCCTTGTCAATAGATTCCTGCTCCTGTTGTTTACTTGCCGAACCTCGCAATCATTGCATCCAGCTATTCACCGAACCCGGGCTTCACGAAAACACATCCGCGCAGTAGCAGAATCTCACAACGTCTGTTTATTTGTTGTCCTCTGACGTCTTAGGTTTCCCTTGGTTTTCGTGGTGATCGTTTAGTTTGGTGTGTCCTTATGGAAAATCCCTTTTCTCCTTTTATGTATCTTCTTTTGGTGTGTGCCCGTCATATGGCAGTAGACAAAAGTACTCTCTCATTTAAAATCATTCTTTCACTTTGTGGAATCATTCTCTTCTTTCACTCAGTAATTCTCTTCTTTCATGTAATCAATAATCAGTCTCTCCAGTCACTCAATCACTTTTTTCTTTCACTCAATCATTCGCCTCATTCATTCAATCTATCTCCTCTTTCACTCGATCATTCTCTACCACCATAAAGTCCACCCTCGCTGAATCATTATCTCTTTTCACTCATTCTTTCTCTTCTTTCACTCAGTCATTCTCTTCTTTCACGCAATCATTCTCTTCTTTCACTCAATCATTCTCTTCTTTCACTCAATCATTCTCTTCTTTCACTCAATCATTCTCTTCTTTCACTCAATCATTCTCTACCACGATGAAGACCACTCTCGCTGAATCATGCTCTTTTTCACCCTGTCAACCCACCCCCCCCCCCCCCCCAACAACCCCCACCACACACACACATTAAACTTCCCTGTCACCAGATCATCCCCTTCTTTCCCTCAGTCGCTCTCTATTACCAGCCCTCCCTCACTGTATCATACTCTTCCTTGACTCAATCATTCCCATCCACACATTAAACTTCCCTTTCACTTGATCATCCTCTTTCTTTTTTCCCACTCAATCATTCTCTCATACAACATACCCTTTCGCAAACAGGGACTGCCTAAGTCCTTCAGCCAGGCATATGACACCCCAGCTCCCTCCTTGGAAGTCTATCACAGGAACCCTCAGAACGACGACCGCACCCTGGAAATGATATTCTAAAGGAGACAGCCCGACCTCATAAATTTCTTATTTGTCACGTGCACATGTGTCCAGTCAGAAGGGTGATTTTAGCGGCACGTCGTTAACGCCTGGCCGATTCTGTGCCGGATGACATCAGAGTTGGTCAGGAGTAGTTCTGTAGCCTGCAGTCTTCTCTGTGTGAGACAGCACGGGAAGGGTCTGGTGGCTGTCATTGTATGCTGGTGTACTGTTTGTGGGGTAGGTGTTGGTTTATCTATAGTATTTTTTTTTTGCATATACTTTTTATAGGACATCGCTGCCAACATCAGCAATTTACTGCTGTTCGACCGCGGGTAAGCGGGATTACGAACCGCGCCCGTAACACCTTCACCACGGAGGTGGCTTTTCTACAGTAGAGGCAGATAAGTCTTCTTCTTCTTCTTCTTCTTCTTCTTCTTCTTCTTCTTCTTCTTCTTCTTCTTCTTCTTCTTCTTCTTCTTCTTCTTCTTCTTCTTCTTCTTCTTCATCGTCGTCGTCGTCGTCATCATTGTCATCAACATCAGCACCATCATCAGCACCATCATCAGCACCATCATCATCATCATCATCATCAGCATCATCATCATCATCATCATCATCATCGTGATCTTTCTCTTCTTCCTCTTCTTCTTTTTCTTCTTCTTCTTCCTCTTTCTCTGTTGCTGCCTCATCTTCCTTTCATCTTCTAATGAAGCATAAACCCTCAAACAAATCACATGAAGCCCTGTGCAGTCTTACTCGTGACTGCTCGGATTCTGCATCTAAAATGTTCAACAGGATGATCTATCCAGTCTCGTGTCAACCTTACTATGTCGCCACCTACGACATACATTGAAGCTTTATTATCATCATCATCATCATAATCATCATCATCATCATCATCATCATCATCATCATCATCAAGTGCCATGTCGACTGGCGTAGGCGTCCATGACTTTTTACACGGAAGGTTACAATGTAAATATCATTTGCTATATAAATGAGCCGCGGTAAGACAAGGTATTATTTAACCTCATTTTATTATTGATATAAAGCTTTTTCTTTTTGTTTTGCATATCCTTTTTACAGGACATCGCTGTGAACACCAGCTATTTACTACCTTTATTGATGTCTTGGCAAGTTTACGTTCAGTAGTTTGCCATTGCTTTCTGAACGACTGGCACCCATACCAATTTGTTAAAACCCAGCGCAACGTGGTCTGCTGCCAGCTTTGTTTCGAACACGGGTAAGCCGGCTTACGAATCGCGTCCGTAAGCCGTGGCCACGGAGAATGATAATATAAAGCTATACTTCGCAGATATCATATCTGTTATTGAAAGTGTTATAGATAATACATTCATGCATTCAGATATTAGCCAACAGCTTGGTTACACAGATTTCCAAGCATATTCAGACAGACATTTAAAAGCGGATAGACAGACAACTTGATGGACGCACTATGATAGACAGAAACACCGCTATAGATCGACCCGCCTACTTTTGACGCAATCAATACATCTTTGCCGACGGTCGCACGCTGTGATTGGCGATGACGTGTCACGTGACATCTGTCAGTCCGCCCACTTCTGGAGCCGGGGGGAAACCGACACTTGCCGCAGAAACCTGGTTTACGCAGGGCTACTGTTTCAATGAAACCCGCCGACACGGATAAGTTTACTCGGCCTTGCCTCGTCTGACACAAATACTGTTGCAACCAGCAACGGTTTAAAAATAAAATAGAGTGCAAAAAATAGACCGACTATAAATCCAGTAACTTATTTACAAAAGAGAAAAACGGATATTGAAGAAAGGCGTAATAATCTGTTGAGCAGTCGTTAAGACGGCCTGTTAATTTGCAACCTCGACTGACAAAACGATCACTTTAGGAAGCAGATGGGAAGGGATGCAAGGTTCGGTCGTACAAACACAGGTAGGATATTTGTATGAGCTGTTTGTGACGTGGTAAAGTGATAACGGTAGCGATTTGTTTATTATCGTGGATGTGTGTGTATCTGCAGTATGTTTGGGTAAATGTCGGTGATGCGTTCATGTCGTTCTTGACTTAAAGCTGTATTTTAAGATATGAGGACAGAAAGGCAGACAATATTCATCCCAGATGTCGTGATGGTAGCGGTTTGTTATACTTATGTAAGATGGTTTACCGCCGTTGCAAATTCCTGACATCAAACAAAAACAAACAAACACAATGTTTGCTACCTGATCCTGTCTCGGCACAGATATGGATTGTACAAAAATCAACAGCTAAAAAAAATGTGCACGGGAACTGTAACTTCATACCAGCTTCTTTTTGAGTCGTGGTGTTTGGAAGGTAGTTCTGTTGTGATCGATACAACAGCACGAGGCAGTAAATCAGTTTCCTCGTCACCTATATTTACCTTGCATCAAACAGCCCCTCTTTGATTGTCATCGCACGTGGCTTCTCAAGAATTAGGAAAATAACTTAGTCGATGTTAAGGAGTAAGGACTTGCTTTACGTCCTTCTTGTTTCCCCCTACCAACCGTTCACCGCCTCAGGGAGGTAAGGGGAAGCTGCAAGTGTACATTGAAGTCGGTAGTTTGTTCCTGGATTGTAGGTTTGCGATATGTACTTGAGTGTCAATCATTCATCAAATTGTGACAGTTCGTGTTGGGTTTTCCAGTTTCCTATGGTTTTGCTGAGTCAGGGCAGTTTGTTTGATGTGTACTTTAGTAATCATGTTATGTTGTATGTGTGGTGTAGTAAGCTTACTATGTTGTATGTGTAGTGTAGTAAACATATTATAGTGTATGTGTGTTGTAGTTACCGTATTATGTTCCATGTGTGTTATGTGCTGTAGTAAACGTATTAGATTGTATGTGTGCTGTAGTAAACGTATTATGCTGTATCTGTGCTGCAGTATGTGTGATGTGTGTTGTAGTAACCTCATGTGTAATGTGTGCTGTGTGCTGTAGTAAACGTGTCATGTTGTATGTGTTCTGTAGGAAATATATTATGTTTTATGTGCGCTGTGTGATGTATTAAACGTATTGTGTTGTATGTGTGCTGTAGGAAACATATTATGTCGCGTGTGTGCTATGTGCTGTAGAAAACAATATTGTACGTGTGTCGTAGTAAATATACAATGTTGTATGTGTGCTGAGTTATGCATTAAATATACTGTTTGTGCTGTTTGATGTAGGAAACATTGTAAGGTTGTATGTGTGTTGTGTACTGTATAAACATACCATGTTGTATACGTGCTATGTGATGTAGCAAGCACACATAGGTGTATGTATGTTGTGATGAAGTTAGCTTACAACGATGCATAAATGTTGAGGGATATAATCAACATACTATGTAGTATGTGTGATTTTTCACTAGTCAACATACTATATTGTACATCTGCTCTATAATGTAGTAATCATACTATATTGTATGCGTGGGGTATGATGACGTAAACACACTATATATATATTTATATTGTTTGTGTGTGTTGTAAGTATTTTATGTTGTATTTGCGTGTGTGTGTGTGTGTGCTGTAGTAAACATTTTACAATATATATACCGTTAACATATTTTAATGTATGTATACTGTGTGATGTAGTAAGTATAGAATGGTTTATGTTGTGTGTGTGTGTGTGTGTGTGTGTGTGTGTGTGTGTGTTTACTTTGTAATGTAAACATACTATGTTGCATGTTCTTTTGTATGAGAAGCAAATTACGCTGTATGTCTACGAACGCTAAGGAGGTGTGAATTAGGCTCCCTTAAAATGGATCGCGGGGTTTCTTCTTACGGAAAATTTCTCTTTTAACGAGTGGATCGCATTGCCCTCAGCGTAAACATTTTCAAATTCGGTATTGCTTCCTCGATCAGAAAGCCAGAGCTTAGGCTGAGGGTATCACACCATATTTGCCTCACAGTTCAATCCACTTATCATTAGTTTTATGTAATGATTATGTAATCAGCACACTGTGGATATATGATGATTATTTTCAAACATCCCAACCAAATTACCACATATACAAAACATATTGTTTTTAAACAACCTGATACAAGATCGCATATGTGCTGTGGAAATGTGGTGTTTGAGGAGAATGCAAAGAATACCACGGACAGACAGAATAACCAATGACCAAGTACCACAAGAGACAAATGAAAATCAACAAAGCAATGTTGATCCGTCAGCTTCTGCAGCTTGTCTTCTTCCAGATGTATTGATGTTACCTTTCCTCTGGAGTAAACTAGACAGGCTGAGAGAGGTATCATTCTGCAAGGGCAAGACATGGTCCCTACAATTCAGCCCAGGCTTTGTGCTATTTTTGAAGCTCAATATAACAAACTTAGGTCTGCCAAGACGGCAAGGTGCCAATAACAGTTACAACTTGCTTATGTTCAAGCATTTAAACGTGTCTATTCTGAGCTAGCATGTGTCTTCATTAGTTTTTACACGGTTCTGTCTTAGAGTGAAGTTGTGAGCATCTTGGCTATTGTGGGGTTTAGCTGGACAATGATTGACTATCTAGCAGCACACTGGTTGGTTAGCTATTTATAGTTACTCTAGCTTTCTAATAATTGTGGCCGACTGTTTGGGACCTCAGCAACTGTTGAGCAACATATGTTTTATTAGCTCTTTTCCATGTGGCACCACCACCCAGATCGATAGAGTTGTGATATTAACTCGTTTTCAGATGACAATGTCGCATTTTCATTGTTCAATCAGGTGCGGTCTCCACAATGAAAGTTGATTGCAATGGATCTCCAACACTGTCTGTCTCTCGTCCTGACTGTACATTCTGTTAGGTTGATGTTCGTCCATCTCTTAGAATATCATGTTTTTTAACGTGGCCGAAATATTTCTCTTGCCTCCTCGTTATTTCGTTCATCAACTCTCTCTTCATTCCAAGTTTTTCTAGAACCTCTGCATTTAATTGTTTTTGTTTCTATGAAATACTACATATTCGTCTGTATATCCACATCCATGTGATCAACATCGAACAATCAGTATAATGAGTCACATAACGAAGATTTTGCTAAGAATTATCATGCAAAGAAGAAAATACAACCTGAAATAGGAGAAGAACAATGTGGGTTTGTAGAACGCTCTATAGAAGTAAACAAAAATCTACAATTTGCTCTTTTGAGTACACAAAGGCTTTCGATAAAGTGAGACATGTCGACATGATAAGGATGCTCGAAGATCTACAAATTAATGGAAAAGGCCTTAGACTTGTAAAAACATATTTACGAAACAACAAGCTGCCATAAGAATTGATAATGAAGTATGTCAATATCAGCTTATTAAGAGAGGTGTGAGACAGGGGTGTGTAATATCTCCAGATCTTTTTTCCCTGTGTAATGAAAATATTTTCAGAAATATAGAAGATATGGAAGGGGGACATCATAAGATATCATCATTGGGGGACGATACATCAATAACATTAAATATGCAGATGATACAGTCTTGACTGCAGACAATGAAGAGGACCTGCAACATTTAGTAGTTGCGGCTGTTGCACACAGTGAACAACTAGGGTTAGAATTGAATTGTAAGAAGACACAGATTATGGTCGTCACTGGGAAGGAGGAAATACCACAATGTAATATGGAAGTAAATTAGCATATTCTTAAACAAGTGAATCGGTACAGTTATCTCTGAACAGTCATAACATCTGATAGGAGATGCCTTGAAGATATTAGAACAAGAATTGCCTTTGCGAAGGTAGCCTTTTGCAAGATGAAAAACATACTGACAAATAAGAAGATATCAATTGAAACGAGAAAAAGAGTGTTGAAGTGCTACATAGAACCTGTACTTTTGTATGGAAGTGAAGCGTGGACAATTAGCAGACAAGCTGAAAAACGTCTGCTGGCTGTGGAAATTTGGTTTCTGTGGAAAATGCAAAGAATACCATGGACAGACAGAAAAACCAACGAACAAGTCCGTCCAAAAACACACGAAGATCTTAAACTGATTAGAGACATTAGACGTAGACAGTCAACATTTGCTTAAAGAGACAACAGTGGAAGATAAACTCTATGGACCGCCGAGTGAACTAAAAAAAATGGCAGTTAAATTCATACAAGAGACAACATTGCAGTTATAGACATATTTCAAGCGAACGAAAGACAAAGAATAATTAGTTGTAAACAATGTTAGGACAATGGTTGTACACCATGCTAGGACACTGATTGTAAATCATGATAGGACAATGGATGTAAATCACACTGGGACACTGGTTGTAAACCATACTATGACACTGGTTTGGTTGTAAATCATGCTAGGACACCGTTTTTAAATCATGCTGATTGTAAATCATATTAGGATAGTGGTTGTTAATCATGTTAGGACAATAGTTGTAAATCATGATAGGAGACTATTTGTAAATAATGGTAGGAAAATAGTTGTAATTCATGCTGGGACACTCTTGTAGTCCATGTTAGGACACTAGTTGTAAATCATACTAGACAATGGTTGCAAATCATGCTTGGACATTGTTGTAAATCATGCTAGGACAATGGTTGTAACACATGCTAGGACACTGGTTGTAAATCATGCCAGGTCAATGGTTGTAAATCATGTAGGACACTGTTGTAAATCATGTTAGGACAATTGTTGTACATGATGCTAAGACAATTGTTGTAAATCATGCTAGGAAACTGGTTGTAAATCATGCTAGGAAACTGGTTGTAAATCATGCTAGGACATGGTTTGTAAGTCATGCTAGGACAATTGTTGTAGTTCTTGCTAGGACACTGGTTGTAAACCATGCTAGGACACTGGTTGTAAACCATGCTAGGACACTGGTTGTAAATCATGTTAGGACACTGGTTGTACATCATGCTAGGACACTGGTTGTAAATCATGCTAGGACACTGGTTGTAAACCATTTTAGGACACTGTAAACCATGCTAGGACACTGTAAACCATGCTAGGACACTGGTTGTAAACCATGCTAGGACAATGGTTGTAAATCATGTAGGACACTGGTTGTAAATCATGCTAGGACACTGGTTGTAAACCATTTTAGGACACTGTAAACCATGCTAGGACACTGTAAACCATGCTAGGACACTGTAAACCATGCTAGGACACTGTAAACCATGCTAGGACACTGTAAACCATGCTAGGACACTGGTTGTAAACCATGCTAGGACAATGGTTGTAAATCATGTAGGACAATGGTTGTAAATCATGTAGGACAATGGTTGTAAATCATGTAGGACACTGGTTGTAAACCATGCTAGGACACTGTAAACCATGCTAGGACACTGGTTGTAAACCATGCTAGGACAATGGTTGTAAATCATGTAGGACAATGGTTGTAAATCATGTAGGACAATGGTTGTAAATCATGTAGGACAATGGTTGTAAATCATGTAGGACACTGGTTGTAAACCATGCTAGGACACTGTAAACCATGCTAGGACACTGGTTGTAAACCATGCTAGGACAATGGTTGTAAATCATGTAGGACAATGGTTGTAAATCATGTAGGACAATGGTTGTAAATCATGTAGGACAATGGTTGTAAATCATGTAGGACACTGGTTGTAAACCATGCTAGGACACTGTAAACCATGCTAGGACACTGGTTGTAAACCATGCTAGGACAATGGTTGTAAATCATGTAGGACAATGGTTGTAAATCATGTAGGACAATGGTTGTAAATCATGTAGGACAATGGTTGTAAATCATGTAGGACAATGGTTGTAAATCATGTAGGACAATGGTTGTAAATCATGTAGGACACTGGTTGTAAATCATGCTAGGACACTGTAAACCATGCTAGGACACTGGTTGTAAATCATGCTAGGACACTGTAAACCATGCTAGGACACTGGTTAGAAATCAGTGTGCAGCATGGCTTCTGAAGACCTTTTGTTTATGACCCTAAGTAGTGAACTATGCCCCACTTAAAGTGCTCCAAGAAATGGTACCAAATTCCGCAACTATACATTATATAGCTCGTATCCCAGTACAGTAGTTCTATAGCAGTCACGTCTTCTAATCTGTGTGTTGACATGTGGTGGAGTTCTCAGCGATAAGTATAAGGTGATCTGAAACAATGAACAACAGCTTACTTTTACCAATTATGACCCGGGAATTAGTTCCAAAATTGACCTTGTGAAAAAGACGGTGTTTGAGGTTGTACACTAAAGTTGCCGGCTCAGCGGCGGAGAAGTTATGGACGCGGTTCGTAATCCCGCATACCTGCGATCGAAACACAGCTGCGAGCGACTTGGCAGCAGAACTCCTCACGTTGGATTTTTACGAAATGGTGTGGGTGGCGATCGCTTAGAAAGCAATGGCAAACTACTGAACGTAAACTTGCCAAGAGATCACAACAGCAAAAATAATGCTGAGGCTGACTGCGACGTCCTGTAAAGGATATGCAACTAACTGTAACATTAACAGTTAGCCAGCGCCGTGGCAACGGTGTTATGAACGCAACTGGCAATCCCGAATACCGCGTATGAAACACAGCTGCGGTCGATTTGTAAGCAGACCGCGTTGCTTTGGTTTCCATACAGAGGTTTGAGTGGCGGAAGTTCCGAAAGAATTGGCAAACTACCACACGTAAATGTGGCATGAAATCACAAACAGCCACAAGAAGGACGGGGTTGACTGCGACGTCACGTGAAGGATATGTAACTAACACTAACACTAACATACAGGAATCTGGGTAGCGCAGTTCGTAGTACGCTTGCCTGTCGGGACAGTGGTCACGTGTTCGAGGCGTCGTCGAGGAGGGAATTTTCTTTTTCGACCTGACCTCAGCTCCCTGATGGACTCACCATAAACTGGGGACCAGGAAGTAAAAGTTTCCGGAGTGATACTGACCATAATGTGCTGATTAGTCTATAAATAATACAGAGATAGCGAGGTCAGCATGGCCGAATGGATAAGAACGCGTGTTCTTAAACATCCGTTGTGCTGTTGTCCAGGTAATGAATTCAACCCCTATATCGGACAATTTGACTAAAATGTTGACCTATCGTCCTTGACTTGGGGACGTAAATTACAAGTACCTCTGAAGTCCGAGGTGGTTCGCCTGATGACGACACTGTTAATAAGGAAAGCTAATCCACACGCAAAATCCAACGCAGGATCACTAGAAGTAGTGTGTGTGGACTAGCCTTGAGTCCAAAGCAAGAGAGAGAGAGCATACAAATGTAGCCAGAACCATATATCCAATAGACATTGGTTCCTGGATAGTGGCCCTTTATAGACTTGGAGAAACTGTCACTGGACTGTTCTCTTTACACTTGGTGGTATCCATCGCGAAGCAAATTTTTGTCTGTTGTGATTTCTCGCTTTACACTTGTAGTAGTGCTGGACTGAATTTTACGTGTGCATTAGCTTTACTTACAGTGTCCCTGGCCGTCAGACTAACCCGCTCCGACTTCAGAGATAGCGAAGTTGATAAGTAACCTGTCTGCCCATCTATAGGTTGTGGGTTCGTTTCGGGCCCCCCACATTCGGTTTATAAGTGCGGTTTTCTCGGAGACGTCTGTGGGGTCGTCGCTAGAGATACGGAGTTTGTGCTTTGTGCGATGCTTTCGACAGTTGGCCCTGCGGAAAGAGACCGAGTCATATGGGATATAATCAAGCGCAATGAAGTCGTTCCTCTCATCCCCTTTCACTCACTCTCACTCTCTCTGTCTCTCTGTCTCTCTCTCTCTCTCTCTTTCTCAGTCTGTCTCTCTGTGTCTCAGTCTGTCTCTCTCTGTCTCTCTGTCTCTCTATCTCTCTGTCTCAGTCTGTCTCTCTTTCTCTGTCTGTCTCTCTTTCTCTGTCTCTCTCTGTCTCAGTTTGTCTCTGTCTGCCTTTCTCTGTCTGCCCCCCCCTCTCTCTCTCTCTCTCTCTCTCTCTCTCTCTCTCTCTCTCTCTCTCTCTCTCTCTCTCTCTCTCTCTCTCTCTCTCCACTAACGTTCACTGAGCTTATACTGAACAAAACCTTTCTAATCATCCACATTGGGCATCCTGAGCAGATGTAGGTCTTGATAACAAAGGGAGGATCAGACATGGTTTCAGGCGTGATGAGCCCTTTCCAGGACTGGTTGCTCGGGTAGTTGATTGGTTGTGACTCCTCTGGAAGACAGTGTTTTGACTCTTTAAGTTAAATGCATTGCTATTCAGGAGGATTCAGCCATCCAAAGATCTTGCATCAATCGGAGTGGGGCTGGTGTGAACACATTTCACCCGACCCTGCAGATATTGCCATCTCCACGGGAGCTGTATTGCATAACTGTCATTTCCCTCTCTAAGCCCAGAAATCAACATTGTGTGTAGGGGCATTGCTGGAACATCACATCTACCGGTAGACATAGCAGGCAGTGTCCAGCTGATGGCTCAGCACCTCATACAGGCCGTGGTTAGGATTAAGCGTTGTTTGGTCGTATAGGGTTTGGTTTGGATTAGGCCTAGTTTGGTAAACTAGTCTATGCTCTGGTTTGGATTAGATCTAGTTTGGTAACATAGGTTCTGCTTTGGATTAGGCCTAGTTTGGTAATATAGACTCTGCTTTGGATTAGGCCTAGTTTGGTATTATATACTCTGCCTTATATTAGGCCTAGTTTGGTAATGTTCCTCTATGAATGGTAGGACGTAAATTGCCAACAGGCTATAACCAAATACCCTGGGTAACTATCTAGGTCTACAAAGTTGCCACTCGACGGCACTGCAAGAGAGACACAACTTTTTTTTACCTCGTCGATTAACGTTTATTCTAGAGCGGGTCACAGAAACGGCGGTCGTAACCTGTCCCGCCAAAGTTTATCTAGAAACTCTGCACCTATGGGCCAGGTCTCTGTCTGATGAAGTCGATTCAGGATTGCATGCAGTACGTGCTCTGAAGTTCGCATTGGTTAAATGTCTTTTATTTCACGGATCAAGTTGTCGCAAAAGTTCCCCGCGATGATGGTAGGCAATCAGCACCCATGTCTTGCACTCACTGCTTAAAGAGCTCGCAAGTATGCTTGAGAAGAGTGTTGCTTACAAACCAGGATGCAATTAAGACAATATCAGTCCCATTTCAGTAACTCGGATAACTGAAAAAGTCAACAATGCGATTCAACAGGTTATGACATTCGATTCAACAGGTTACGACATTCGATTCAACAGGTTACGACATTCGATTCAGCAGGTTACGACATTCGATTCAAAAGGTTAAAGCATTCTATTCAACGGGGTATGACATTCGATTCAACGGGACACAACAAATGCAAAGACAGCAACAAGAATTCCTTTAAAGCAAACTGGTTGGTAATTTGAAAATCAAAGAACTGTTGAGGTTGATCAGTTGAGAATCGAAGAAAACATGAGGTTGATAATTTGCAGATCCTAGGAACACTATAAGCGATAAATTGACAATCGATATGTCCATTGTAAATCCGGGTACACTGTGGTTGATGAATTGAAAACAAAGGACGACAGGTTGATAAGTCTATAAAGCAGAAAAACAGTTGTAGGTGTTTTGTTGTTGTTGTTTTTGTTGTTGTTGTTGTTGTTGTTGTTGTTGTTCTTCTTCTTCTTCTTCTTCTTCTTCTTCTTCTTCTTCTTCTTCTTCTTCTTCTTCTTCTTCTTCTTCTTCTTCTTCTTCTTCTTCTTCTTCTTCTTCTTCTTCTTCTTCTTCTTCTTCTTCTTCTTCTTCTTCTTCTTCTTCTTCTTCTTCTTCTTCTTCTTCTTCTTCTTCTTCTTCTTCTTCTTCTTCTTCTTCTTCTTCTTCTTCTTCTTCTTCTTCTTCTTCTTCTTCTTCTTCTTCTTCTTCTTCTTCTTCTTCTCTTCTTCTTCTTCTTCTTCTTCTTCTTCTTCTTCTTCTTCTTCTTCTTCTTCTTCTTCTTCTTCTTCTTCTTCTTCTTCTTCTTCTTCTTCTTCTTCTTCTTCTTCTTCTTCTTCTTCTTCTTCTTCTTCTTCTTCTTCTTCGTCTTCTTCCTCTTCTTCTTCTTCTTCTTCTTTCGTTCGCTTGAAATGTATTGTCTATATCTCCAATGGTGTCTTCTGAATAAACTTCACTGCCATTTTTAGTTCACTCGGTGATCTATCTGCCGCTGTTGTTTCTCTGGGCCAGGAGATTTGACTAGATATGTCGTATTCATGACATCCTTGGAGTAGGTGATCTACTGCCTGCTGGCAGTGTTACTATTCTTTTGCTTTTCTTGTGAGCAACGACAATTCACGGCCGGTGTGTGGGTTTGTGTGTGTGTGCGCGCGCGCGTGTGTGTGTATGTGTGTTTGTGTTTGTGTGTAATAGATGATTATTTGTAACGTATTACTGTGTCCTATAGGTGATTAATGTAGACCATATATCATTAGCGTTTGTGATATAAGGTTCATGTGCTGCAGGTTTTATTGCGTTACACGTGGTAAATGTGGGTTACTGATGATTGACGTGTATTGCTAGCGAGTAATACATATCGCAGGTGATTGTGTGTCACGGTTGATTAATGTGTGTCACGTCACGGGTGATTAATGTGTGTCACGGCATGTTTGATTAATGTATATCACATGATAGTTGATATATATGTGTCGTGGCACGGGTGATTAATGTGTGTCACGGATGAACAATAATGTGTGCCACGGCTGGGTTGTTAATGTGTGTGCCAGCTAGGTAATTAATGTACATCACGTCGTGAGTGATTAATGTGTGTCACGTCATGGGTGATTAATTTGTGTCACATCCTGGGTGATTACTGTGAGTCAAGACACGTTTGTCTTGTTTTCCATGAAAAAAAAATTCAATTATGGTCGTCTCCAAGAAGACACAAGTATCACAAGTCTTGCTAATGCCTGCCTAACACTAATGGCTCTTATCATGTATGTGTTTCATCATGTATGTGTCTCATACTGTATGTGTCTCCTCCTGTACGTGTCTCATCCTGTACGTGTCTCATCCTGTACGTGTCTCATCCTGTATGTCTCTCATCCTCCCATCTTGTATGTCTCATCCTTTATATGTCTCATCCTTTTTGTCTCTTATTTTGTATATCTCTCATCTTGCACGCGTTTCTCCCTACATGTCTCCCATCCTGTGTGTCTTTCATGCTGCATGTCTCTCAACTTGTATGGTTCTCATGCTGGACGTCTCTCGCGATGTATGTCTCTCATACTTTACGTCTTTCATGAAGTACATGGAGATTATGGTCGTCTCCAAGAAGACACAAGTATCACAAAATAACATCCAAGTGAATAGATACAATTATCTCGGAATATCCATAACACTTGACGCATAATGTCTTGTAAAGATAACAAAAAGAATAATCATGGTTAGAGTAGTCTTATGACAGATGATGGGGAGTCCCCGTGGCGAAATAGTCAAGCCGTTTGACTCCGGCTCTGAAGGTTGTGGGTTCGAATCCGGGCCGCGTCCTTCGGTTCACGAGTGAAATTTTTCGGAGACTCATGTGGGTCGTCGCTAGAGCTACGGAGTTCGTGCTTTGTTCGACGCTTTCCGCACTGAAGAAAGAGACCGGGCCATGTGGGATAAAACCCGGTGCAATGAAGTCGACCCTGTCGACTTTTAAGCGAGTCTTAAATTGTATAATGTAAGTAGATCCGCAAATCACGTTTTATGTAAACGGCTAGACGTGTCCTAGTTTGTGTTATTAAATTCAGCTTCCATTTTTACGTATACTGTGTGAGGGGGGAAAAGGGGGGGGGGGTATTTATAGGAAGAAAATACGAAAAGGGGGGGGGGGAAGGGTGACATTCTGAACATTTGGTGAAGGGATGAATGGGCCAAAAAAAAGGCTGAGAACCTCTGCCATAAGAGTTCAGAAAGATTAGTTGTATAGCCAGACGAAACAGCTCTAGGTGCCACATTATACTGAAGCCTGCAAGAGCCTTAGAAGATAGTGCCGTTCATAACAATGTAAAGACCCTTTTGCAAGTCTTGGGATGTATTGTTTGTATAATGCTAGGCCTGTATCTCTATAGACCATTCGGCATTCGATGAGTTAAAAATTAGTTGCATATCCTTTGTAGGACGTCGCAGTCGACCCCAGCATTTTCCGGCTGTTTGTGATTTCTTGACAAGTTTTTTTTTTTTAACGTTCATTGGCATTGCTTTCTGAACGACCGGTACTCATGCTTGTATATGGAAAACCAAAGGTCTGCTTCCAAATCGCCAGCAGCTGTGTTTTGAACTTTGATTACGAATTGCACTCGTGACCCCTTCGCCACAGAGCGAGCACTGGATGGATGTTGAACTCTGTGTCACACCGACCACATTTACTTCCCAGCACATCCGCAGGTACCAATGTTAGGCAGCTCGACCTGGGAGCCCGGTTCAGTTTAAGAAAAGAATAAACATCTCTATCGATGGGTGTTCCAGCATATAACCACCAGTTCGGAAGATAAACGTTTCAGCCACAACATCACCGTCGCTCCCAGTGCACTTCATGCTGGACAGACAAGTGTAGATGTGGACTGATTCCAAGCGAACTAAACACAGAAGATGAAGAGTAGATACTATAATATTTTCTGGGAGGTCAGACGCTATCACGATATTGGCCACATCAGCCGCCAAGTGATGTTCGGTCAAGACAATATCAGCCAATCGCCTGATTTCCAGGCGCAGGGATGGTGCATGGGATAGCACGCCCCCTCACGGCCACCTGGTCATGTGGTCTAATGACCATCTTGGCGGGAAATTGTCTTAATTGACCAGGTGTTCAGGGTCGACACAGTCTAAAAGGAGTACAAGAAAATATTCTGGGAAGTAAAGGAGGAACATTAATCACATCACCCTTCGAGTGCCTTAGATCTATAACAATATAGTGCGAGCACCATAAACCATGTGCGCATTAAATGTTGCAAACGAGGTCCTTTCGTGTTAACTATTGGCTGGGTCCGCTTGTTCAAGTGTTGGCGCATGATAAGGTTGAAATGACCAGACAGATTGGTTGTGTCTGCACCGCTTGGTGGGGTATTGGTGCATGATTAGGAACGTGGTCGGGGCCCTTAAGTGTTGTTAACTATTGGCTGGGTGTGCACCGCTGTGTGGGGTATTGGTGCATGATAAGGCAGACGAGGTCGGGGCCCTTAAGTATTGTTAACTATTGGCTGGGTCTGCACCGCTGTGTGGGGTATTGGTGCATAAGGCAGACGTGGTCGGGGCCCTTAAGTGTTGTTAACTATTGGCTGGGTGTGCACCGCTTGGTGGGGTGTTGTGCATGATAAGGTAGACGAGGTCGAGGCCCTTAAGTGTTGTTAACTATTGGCTGGGTGTGCACCGCTTGGTGGGGCGTTGTGCATGATAAGGCAGACGAGGTAGGGGCCCTTAAGTATTGTTAACTATTGGCTGGGTCTGCACCGCTGTGTGGGGTATTGGTGCATAAGGCAGACGTGGTCGTGGCCCTTAAGTGTTGTTAACTATTGACTGGGTGTGCACCGCTTGGTGGGGTGTTGTGCATGATAAGGCAGACGTGGTCGTAGCCCTTAAGTGTTGTTAACTATTGGCTGGGTGTGCACCGCTTGGTGGGGTATTTGTGCATGATAAGGCAGACGAGGTCGGGGCCCTTAAGTGTTGTTAACTATTGGCTGGGTGTGCACCGCTTGGTGGAGTATTGGTGCATGATAAGGCAGACGAGGTCGGGGCCCTTAAGTGTTGTTAACTATTGGCTGGGTATGCACCGCTTGGTGGGGTATTGGTGCATGATAAGGCAGACGAGGTCGGGGCCCTTAAGTGTTGTTAACTATTGGCTGGGTGTGCACCGCTTGGTGGAGTATTGGTGCATGATAAGGCAGACGAGGTCGGGGCCCTTAAGTGTTGTTAACTATTGGCTGGGTGTGCACCGCTTGGTGGGGTGTTGTGCATGATAAGGCAGACGTGGTCGTGGCCCTTAAGTATTGTTAACTATTGGCTGGGTGTGCACCGCTTGGTGGGGTATTGGTGCATGATAAGGCAGACGAGGTCGGGGCCCTTAAGTGTTGTTAACTATTGGCTGGGTGTGCACCGCTTGGTGGGGTATTTGTGCATGATAAGGCAGACGAGGTCGGGGCCCTTAAGTGTTGTTAACTATTGGCTGGGTATGCACCGCTTGGTGGGGTATTGGTGCATGATAAGGCAGACGAGGTCGGGGCCCTTAAGTGTTGTTAACTATTGGCTGGGTGTGCACCGCTTGGTGGAGTATTGGTGCATGATAAGGCAGACGAGGTCGGGGCCCTTAAGTGTTGTTAACTATTGGCTGGGTGTGCACCGCTTGGTGGGGTATTGGTGCATGATAAGGCAGACGAGGTCGGGGCCCTTAAGTGTTGTTAACTATTGGCTGGGTGAGCACCGCTTGGTGGAGTATTGGTGCATGATAAGGCAGACGAGGTCGGGGCCCTTAAGTGTTGTTAACTATTGGCTGGGTGTGCACCGCTTGGTGGGGTATTGGTGCATGATAAGGCAGACGAGGTCGGGGCCCTTAAGTGTTGTTAACTATTGGCTGGGTGTGCACCGCTTGGTGGGGTATTTGTGCATGATAAGGCAGACGAGGTCGAGGCCCTTAAGTGTTGTTAACTATTGGCTGGGTGTGCACCGCTTGGTGGAGTATTGGTGCATGATAAGGCAGACGAGGTCGGGGCCCTTAAGTGTTGTTAACTATTGGCTGGGTATGCACCGCTTGGTGGGGTATTGGTGCATGATAAGGCAGACGAGGTCGGGGCCCTTAAGTGTTGTTAACTATTGGCTGGGTGTGCACCGCTTGGTGGAGTATTGGTGCATGATAAGGCAGACGAGGTCGGGGCCCTTAAGTGTTGTTAACTATTGGCTGGGTGTGCACCGCTTGGTGGGGTGTTGTGCATGATAAGGCAGACGTGGTCGTGGCCCTTAAGTATTGTTAACTATTGGCTGGGTGTGCACCGCTTGGTGGGGTATTGGTGCATGATAAGGCAGACGAGGTCGGGGCCCTTAAGTGTTGTTAACTATTGGCTGGGTGTGCACCGCTTGGTGGGGTATTTGTGCATGATAAGGCAGACGAGGTCGGGGCCCTTAAGTGTTGTTAACTATTGGCTGGGTATGCACCGCTTGGTGGGGTATTGGTGCATGATAAGGCAGACGAGGTCGGGGCCCTTAAGTGTTGTTAACTATTGGCTGGGTGTGCACCGCTTGGTGGAGTATTGGTGCATGATAAGGCAGACGAAGTCGGGGCCCTTAAGTGTTGTTAACTATTGGCTGGGTGTGCACCGCTTGGTGGGGTATTGGTGCATGATAAGGCAGACGAGGTCGGGGCCCTTAAGTGTTGTTAACTATTGGCTGGGTGTGCACCGCTTGGTGGAGTATTGGTGCATGATAAGGCAGACGAGGTCGGGGCCCTTAAGTGTTGTTAACTATTGGCTGGGTGTGCACCGCTTGGTGGGGTATTGGTGCATGATAAGGCAGACGAGGTCGGGGCCCTTAAGTGTTGTTAACTATTGGCTGGGTGTGCACCGCTTGGTGGGGTATTTGTGCATGATAAGGCAGACGAGGTCGGGGCCCTTAAGTGTTGTTAATTATTGGCTGGGTATGCACCGCTTTGTGAGGTATTGGTGCATGATAAGGAAGACATGGTCGGACAGATTGGTTGTGTCTGCACCGCTACGAGGGGGATTGGTGCATGATAAGGCAGAGTGATAGGGGTCCTTTGGGATCGTGCGTATAGTGCACAAGAACTGATAGATCATCATGGCTTGGAGAGAATGGTGCTGCAGGGAGTGACCAGAGGATCTGGTCGACACTCAGGACACCGAGGAAAGCTCAGTAGAACACATAATCAGACTGCTGTTTTTTACCATTAGTATTTGGACTCTTCGCTGGCTGTTGAAAATGAGGACGGAGCACTTATTGAAATACCCAGAGTGCTATGATATCGGTTCTTGAAACACCTCAATAAATCCCCAATATGCAATGTGGCATGGAGTCGTGGTCTAATAACCATGCATCTATTATGTGTGAAATATTCTCAGAGAGGTTTTTTACATTGCTCCTGTCTAACCAAACTGACTATAATCTCTTATACCGCTGGCAACGTTTCATTCCATCATCATCATCATCATCATCATCATCATCATCATCATCATCATCATCATCATCATCATCATCATCATCATTCAGTGCCTTGCCGGCTTGCGTGGATTTTCATGCCTTTCCACAAATTGCGATCTCCGACAGCATAGATCCATTCGTATGTTGACTCCCTTCCGTGCCATGACATTTCTACTGTACGATAATCGTCGACTGTTATTATTTGGTTGTGTTTGCGTCCTATTTACAGTGACTTTGGACCGTCAATGTTTACAGCCTGGTTGTAGACGCCCCTATGAGTAGTGTGTCGGTTGGAATTACACAGAAGTATTGATCTGTGGGAAGACTCTACAAGCCGTTGACACAGTGGAAGCAACTCAGAAATCCATGGCCAGTGTGTCTGTTTCTTTCCTTTATCTATTATGAGTGTTAATTATCACCTGTGGATTTACTCCTCGTGTTAATTGTTGGTTGTGTAAAGTATGTGTGTTTGTATTTTTATCTATTCATAAACATCATCATCATCCGGTCTTCACGAAAATAAGGCAGATAATTATAATAAATAGACACTATTACTGTCCACACACAAAAAAACTGTCATTTACTGACAATATTTACTGCGAACTGTGCAGGTTAGGAGTTTCTTTTTGCCCCTGACAGAAAAAATCCCACACCTTACCGAGGGATCGAATCCGGGTTTCCCGAAGGAGAGTCCGGCGTTCTAGCCACTCGGTCAGCCGAGGAGACAAATGAAAATCTTAAATTGATTAGAGAAATTAGACCTAAAAATTCAAATGTTTTTTTTTTTTTTTTTTGGGGGGGGGGGAACATGTTATGAGAAGAAATGAACTGGAGAACTTAGTGACAACTGGCAAGATCGAAGGGAACAGATCAAGGGGAAGACCGAGAAGTAAATACCTGGCTGGCTTGGCCACATGGCATTGTCGAGACAGGAACACTGAGCTGATCCACGACTCTGGTGATCGAGTGAAATGGCGAGTCATGACCGCCCACGCAAACCGGCATGGCACATGATTGATTGATTGATTGATTGATTGAGACACTGTTGCTAGGGGTATGGTCAGAACTTTATCATCTCTAGAATGTATCAACCAAACATAACCCTGAAGCATGAAGCCTGTGTGTCTGTGATGTGCTAGGACAGTGGTTCTCAACCTGTTTTGGCCCACGCCCCCATTTACCATATGTTCAGAACATCATCCCCCCTCCCTTTCAAATTTTCTCCCTATAAATTCCCCCCCCCCCCCCACCTCCACCCTTACACAGTATACATAAAAATGGAAGCTACATTTAATAACACATACTAGAACAAGTCTAGACATTTACATAAAACGTGATTTGCGGGTCTACTTACGTTATAAAACGAACTTCATTAGGGCGAGGAGTACAGAACCGTAAAATATAGAGGGAAAACAATATCAAGTAACTGCTTATTGTATTAATGCGATCTTGAAATAATCTTAATTTCCCTCCCCCTGGAAACCCTAAAATTCCCCCCTGGGGTGGGGGGAATTCCCCACCGGTTGAGAACCACTGTGCTAGGACTATCACAGTATGTAGGCATGAATGCACGGAGGGACAAATGACCAGTATATACCTTACTTAGCAATAACGGAGCTCTCTTCTCGTGTGGTTGTACCATGTCTATAATGTTGTCAATCCATGTTCTTCTCGGGCGTCTCTTGTTCTCCTAGCAGATCTTCTTTGATGTAGGGAAAACGCCTGTAGTTGGTGGTGTTGCATTTTAACGAGATGACCGAACCATTTGATCATCTGTCTTTCAATATATGGGGCACAAGGTGTTGATCCCACTGTCTGTTTGATAACATCATGTTTTACTCGGTCTCGGATTGTTAAGTTGGCAGCTCTCATCACGCATCTCATCTTGCAGGTGTTGATTTTGCACGGGTGTGATTTGGATAATGTCCAAGTTTGACGTTGGTAGCATAGGTTTTTTTTTTTTTTTGCTTGTTCGCATATCCTTTGCAGGACATAGCTGTCAACATCAGCATCTTTCAGCTGATTGTTGATTTCTTGGCAAAATTACGCTCAGTAGTGTGCCATTGCTTTATGAGTGACCGGCTCACATACCCCGCAAGTTACCGACTTTGAGAGAACCGCTACCGATTCTCCCAAACGTCACGCTACTCACGAGAGTAAACGGGATTACGGAGAAAGTCGTGTAACACCTAGACTAGGGAGACCGGCAGCATAGGGTTGGTGGCTGTTAATAACATAACACATTCTGAAATCATGTAACTTTAGCTTTATAATTCTATACTGATTAAAATAGTCTACAAAAGAGCTCTGGAAAAGAGAGTTTGAGACCGTTTCCTTTAACCAAAGCTCCTTTACATACTCCAACAATACTTCGGGGTTAGTTAGTTAGTTAGTTAGTTAGTTAGTTAATTAGTTAGTTGGTTAGTTGGTTAGTTGGTTAGTTGGTTAGTTAGTTAGTTAGTTAGTTAGTTAGTTAGTTAGTTAGTTAGTTAGTTAGTTAGTTAGTTAGTTAGTTAGTTAGTTAGTTAGTCGTGGTTCCAGCTTCACGGCAACAGGTCATACCCATTATGTTCCGTTCTTGTGCCGGTGAATATCACACAAAATGCTCTTCATTGCACCATGTGAAAAGCGGAACAGACTAAGCCTTGACAGTTTCGGTGTTCTCCGTGGCCGAGAGGTCAAGCCACCTACTTCGCGCTGCGAATGTCTTGGGTCCATTTTCGGACTCTGTTATTTGGTTCATAATTATTATTATTATTATTATTATTATTTTTGCTGAAACCTAAGTGATATTCTAAGGGTAGATTCTTTACTGATTTAATTTCGTGAGCAAAGCACTAAACACACCTGCAGTGATCTCATTTATTTTATGCTTACTTCACAGATTTTCTCTTTGTTGTGATGGAGCAAACGTTCCTTACTCGGTGAGTCCCAGTTTTGAGAACATGGTGTCTTCGATGAAGATGTGCTTACTGCTAAGAGATCAAGAATGTAGAGATGTGAGAAGTACTGTATAACAGCGAGGATGCACAGGTATATGCCAGAGATGATTTCAACGAGCTGTAGTATAAAGTTGTCCAGATTATCATGACTTCATCAGCTCTCCCAATGACAACCTCGGCCATCCCGTCCTTTAGCCACACTTTCGACTGCGGGGCTACCTCTTCACACGACTACAGCACTGCATCTTCCTGCTCCGCTGGGGACATATCTACAATTAGCGCCTCCAAACAGCCTCACCATACAAGAAGGGACATCTCTCCCCATACCTTCAATACCAACCCCGCTAACGGCCACAGATTTGATGGGGACTTTTCCAGGAAGAATTTCCCCGAATCATTTGGCTACACAAATGAATCATCTGCAAATTCGCTCAGTACAAGCAGTTCGCGTCTGCAGCATGATCAGAAACACAATCCATTAATGGATTACAACAGCAGTGGTGTATTCTCCACCTGTACCTCTGCTACAGTCTCCTATCATCCAACAATATCCACAACATTTCCACATTGTCAAGGAGACGAATTGGTTCACGCGAATTTCAGCACAGCAGGGTTTGAGAGAATATCGTCATCAGTATCTCCTCGAACTTCAGCGGGATTCAGCTCCGCATCTATGACTCAGGACTTGAGCAGTCAAGGAACTATTAGGATCTCCAGTGATGTTATGGGCCATGGTTCCGTTGTAGCTTCCATGGAAAGTCCGAATGATGTAGAATATTCTTGGATAGATAGAAACAAAGGCGACAACGGGAAGAAAGAAGAGAATGGCATGGATGGTGGGTTGCAGATGGCACAGTGTATCACCCCTGGAGGGGGCATGCTTAGTTCTTGTAAGTATGTGATTATGTGATTGTTGATTTCATTTATTATTATGTGTAACTGTGAGCTACCGTCATGACAGTAGACGGTACCGCCTGCTGTCTGTTAACGCTGAATTTTGGACGGCGCTCACCAAACTAGACACCCCACATTGTATCAAAGGTGGGGAGGGGGGGGGGGGCAACTGGGAGAGCACAAGCCTTACCCTAGTGCGATAAAATACATCCATCCACCCATCAATTATGTGCCATGCCGGAAAGGGTGGGCTGTCATGACTCGCCAATTCACTCGATCCCCAGAGTCGTGGATCAGCTCAGTGTTCCTGTCTCGATCATGCCATGTGGCCAAGCTATCCAGGTATTTACTTCTCGGTCTTCCGCTTGGTCTTTTCCCTTCGATTTTGCCAGTTGTCAACAAGTTCTCCAGTTCATTTCTTCTCATAACATGCCCAAAAAATTCTACTCTCTACGTTTAATTTCTCTAATCAGTTTATGAGTTTCATTTATTTCTTGTAGCACTCGGTCATTGGTTTTTCTGTCTGTCCATGGTATTCTTTGCATTCTCCTCAGAAACCATATTTCCACAGCCATCAGATGTTTTTCAGCTTGACTGCACATTGTCCAAGTTTCACATCCATACAAAAGAAAAGGCTCTATGTATTCCCTCAACACTCTTTTTCTCGTTTCAATTGACATATTTTTATTGGTCAGAATGTTTTTATCTTGCTAAAGGCTACTTTCACCATGGCGATTCTTGTTCTAATCTCTTCAAGGCATCTCGCATCAGATGTTATTACTGTTCCGAGATAATTGTACCGATTCACTTGTTCAAGAATATTCAAATCTACTTGTATATTACATTGTGATATTTCTTTCTTCCTAGTGACGACCATAATCTGTGTCATTTTACAATTTACTTCTAGCCCTAGTGATTCACTGTGTGCAACAACTGCATCTACTAATTGTTGCAGATGCTGCTCATGAAATACAACCAACAGATTAAATAACATGGCAGGGGAAATCAGACCTGAAGCCTTGGCCGGTAACTGGTCTAGGATCAAAGCTCGACAGTCGGACAGTTAGAGCATGAACAAAATACAGAACAAATCCTGTAGCGGGAATCAACGTTGAAGTAACGGTTTGGACGCTACACTGAAAATGACACGGGCACGGTTTCGATGCCACATCTCGTCGTTCGCTACGGGAGTCCAACAGATTCCTGCTACTGGATGTGTTGTTGTTGTTGTTGTTGTTGTTGTTGTTGTTGTTGTTGTTGTTGTTGTGATGGTGGTGGTGGTGATGGTGGTGGTGGTGCATTGAGAATCCAGTTTATGTCTCTCTTTTTCTTCGTTCGCTCTATCGAGCATAGTCCACAACTGAATTGATGTTTGCGTGTATTCTAGCTTTCCCGTTTACCAGTGTCCCTCGCCATCAGGGGAACCCACTCCGACTTCTGAGGTGCTTATAATTTACGTCCCCAAGTCAAGCTTGCCGCTTGGTTAACTCCATGGCCCCATTGTTTGAAAATAGGAATTCCCCGACTGCGGGACTGTGAGAAACCCAAGATGGTCCTTAGTTTGCTTTTGACAATGGATCTTTCCTACTGCTCTCGGATATGCCCAGCATGCACCGTGGCGAAGGGTGTTACGAATGTGATTCTCGCTCCCGCATACCGCGTTTACAACACAGCTGCCGGTGATTTGAATGCAGATCGCCTTGCGTTGATTTTCAAAGAATGGCATGAGCGTCGGTAGTTCGGAAAGCAATGGCTAAACTATGTGGAATAAACTTGCTTAGTTTATCACAAACAGCCAAATATCCCGGGGTTGACTGCGAGGTCCTGTAAAGGATATGTAATTAACTAACAGAAATCTTTATAAGTTTTCAAGTCTTCTCCAATAGATTACACAAGGAGGCTCTCTACATCTTGCACGAACATCGTAGAGCGGGAGAGGATCCAATTGTGTAGTACACCAGGATCATACATGCTATAAATATTTATTCATGGGTAGGTGTTAAATTTTTGCATTTGCCTTATCGGCATGGAGGTTTATAATCTGCAGAGATGACCCAGAACACCAAGGGTCGACATCTGTCAAGAGACATGAACGCCCACGCCATCAGACAAGGCACATAGTGATGATAATGATAACCTTGCTCTTTTAGATTGTCAGCTGCCGAGGGATGTTAAACGTACATTCCAGTCCTCCTAGTTTTCGTCCGTGTCTGAGAAGTTTACATCTTCGATCCACTACCAACGGTTAGGGGAGATAATATCATCAAGAGACGACAACGACAGCTTGGGGTGGAATAAGACGTCCTGCAATGACCGCGATCAGAAGGGAATGAGAGCCCAAGCCCTTAAAGAAATTAGCCCAGATAAAGGGCTGGCTTCCGCTGGGTGCGCGCAGAAAGACGGTTTCGTAAGCTGTGAACGGAGTACAAAATAGGCAACATTGAGGAAATGACGTATGTTTGGTGATATCTCGACACCGAGACGGAGGTGAGGACAGAGGCAAAGGCCGGGGAACGAATCTGGCTTTACCGTGGTCTGTTAAAGTCCAGCGATGATGTTGGCATTTGCTGCACAGACTGCATAATGTTCGCCTCCCTCAGGGCAGGATGGCTTCTGGGTAGGCACAAATAGCGAAGTCAATGTGGGATAGGTGCCATATACGAAACGCCTGGAAGATGGATATACGAGAAAAGATGCTTGGGAATCATGCCACAAGCTGGCCTGTCCCATGCTAATGTAAGGAAATTAAAAGGTGGAAATATTCGGCCAGTGTGGACTTCTTCTTATGACGGGAAGCCACCTGGCGTGCTTGCTGCTCAGCGGAGTTTTTCCACTTGCCATACTTTGTACACTCCATACAGTCCTGACCCCGAATTGAAGCAGATCTGACTGAGCTTATCTACGCCACCTAATTCCCAGTAGTAAACGGGTTGTTGTCGGTCTGATCGGAGGTGGCATCCACCCAACCCTATAAAATGTATCCCGAACAACAAGGATGTTCTGTAAATTATCCTGGGAGGAAATTAACTGAGAAAGGACCTGGTGATCCGGCATGAGTATTTCACGACATGATCAGCTTCGCTGACACGCTCGCTTATACAGAGATAGACACCACAAACAAAGAGAAAGAGAGATATGAGACAGAGTGAAAGAAAAAGATAATTAGAGTCAGAAACAAACAGCAACGGCTTGTTTGCTTGAGAAGAACAGAGAGGGGGAGAGAGAGAGAGAGAGGGAGGGAGAGAGAGAGAGAGAGAGAGAGAGAGAGAGAGAGAGAGAGAGAGAGAAGCAGAGAAAGAAAGAGAAAGAGACCGAAAGAGCGAATGAAAAAAGTGAGGGCGAGATAGTGAAAACGCACGAGAGAAAGAGAAAGAGTGAGCGATAGAACCAGAGAAAGA
The DNA here is from genome assembly GCA_963921405.1 of Cepaea hortensis. Classification (NCBI taxonomy): domain Eukaryota; kingdom Metazoa; phylum Mollusca; class Gastropoda; order Stylommatophora; family Helicidae; genus Cepaea; species Cepaea hortensis. The sequence continues at coordinate 106,149,710 of OY992883.1, forward strand.
AAAAGTGAGAGAGAGAGAGAGAGAGAGAGAGAGAGAGAGAGAGAGAGAGAGAGAGAGAGAGAGAGAGAGAGAGAGAGAGAGAACACGCGAGCGAGTGAAAGAGTGGGCGAAAAAAAGAGGAGAGAAAGGAAAAGAAAGAGAAAGCGTGAGCGAAAGAAGGGGAGAGAAAGGAAAAGAGAGAGAGGGAGAGAGAGAAAGAGAGAGAGAGAGAAGTAGCGGACTCGCCCAGATGCCCGTACGTTGCTCACGTCTGACGTTCAGTTGACAGGTAAACACAAGGCCTTCAGATATCAAACAAACGTGTCTGCTTTATGTCTGTCGTGGGTCCCCCTCTCTCTCAGGCAACACGTCGTTTTCTTCCGCGCGCTATTTCCCTCAAAAATACAAATTTATACCCGGAGAGCGTGATGGCGCAGTGGCTAGAAAGCATGCCTGCCGGCCGGATGGTCATGCTTTCGAATCCCCATCAAGGCGAAAATAATGTTTGTACATGACCTAAGCTTCCCGATCAACTTAGCCAGCATAGGTACCAATATATTTTATGGGAAATAAAAGCTGCCTGTGTGATATTGCCCATGCCACTCATCGAGTTCCAATTGATTTATTAAAAGTATGAGACTAGCACCATATACCGAAGATACCACAAGGCGTAGGAACTAGTTTTTAATCCATAATCGTCACTTCCGTCTCCCATATGCCAATGTTCTTGTCAGGTAGTATACTAGGAAATATACTAAAAATGAGGACACCCGCCCACAATGAAATTGTGCATGTCTGCGTTACTGACATACACACGCTTGTAGACTAGTCGGTGGGGTGGATGTTGGGTACTGCGATGACAAACCTCTTGTGTGATCTTAAACAGATAACTTGGTGGTAGTTCTGTTGGGACATTTCCACTACTATAGTGATCAATCATTCGATCAATCAATCAACAAGTTGTCTTCAAACACATATAGCATTCACTCAGTGGGGTCGGCGTGGCTGAGTCTTAACGCGCCTAATCTTGTTGTTCTGACCGCGGCGTAGTGGATTGGTCTCACACACTGGTCAGTTGGACTTAATGTTGACCTCTCGTACTTGACTCGGGGACGTAAATTACAAGTATCGCAGGCGTCGGAGAGGGTTTTCCTCATGGAAAGGGACACTGCTAACAGGGCAAACTAACCTTCATGCAAAATCAGTCGAGTTCACTCACGAGTAGTTGCAACTAGTAGTAGTTGTAGCACGTTTGTGGATTACGGTCGAGCTCAAAGCGAGAGAAGGGGGAGACTGCAACAAGTGATACCTCTCCGAGCATATCGCTTGTGCTGTATTCAGAGACCATATGTTGACCATACAGTAATATCCTTCTCTCGACCTGCCTAGTTTACTCCAGAGGAAAGATAACACCAACACACGTGGGACAAGACATGCGGCAGAAACAGAAGCTGTCGGATGAAAAGAAATGCTTTAACTGTCCGCCTGTCTGAGCTTCCATCCTAGACCAATTGCTGTCCAAGGCTTAGGGCCTTGCCTGCCCTGCCATGACATTTAGTCTTTAGGTTGCATGTCCTCGAACCAGGATACGACTCGTAGATACACGCAACAATAATTCAATTTTAATGAAGATTGGCTATAAATATAAAGGTAAACAAATACGAGGACAATGAATTATGTTGCACATGTAAAAATACACGAAAGACCGGAAAAGGTAAGCATGCAAGTACGTGTAACGGGGAGGGGGAGAAGAGGACGACTACAACGTAGATGGGTTCAAGATGTCGAAGAAAATGTATACATGACAGTTGCTGAGTAATGTACTCGGGTCCATCAAAGACATTGCCAACAAGTGCTATGGGAGAAAAAGACTAGCCACGGCATGATGGTGACTGTGGGGGTGGGAGTGGTGACGATGATGATGAGTAGACAAAAACAAAGAAGAAGAAGAAGAAGAAGAAGAAGAAGAAGAAGAAGAAGAAGAAGAAGAAGAAGAAGAAGAAGAAGAAGAAGAAGAAGAAGAAGAAGAAGAAGAAGAAGAAGAAGAAGAAGAAGAAGAAGAAGAAGAAGAAGAAGAAGAAGAAGAAGAAGAACAACAACAACAACAACAACAAAAACAACAACAAGAAAAAACACGCCATGTGATACCATGGGTTGTGGATAAGCGTCATCATTAATGCCAGTTTTCAAATCTCAAGACGAAGAAGACGAAAGAAAGAAGAGGGCGAAGAAGAAAACGAAGCAGATACTAGTTCACGTAATATTATAATGTCTCTTTCTGAGTGTTGCATGCACGTGTCCCCCATTGTCTTAAATGTATCACTCGCTATTGATGGTCATCACGTTGGACGAGACGTGTGTCGAGTTGCCGATCCGAGAATACCCCAGGACCCTCCCCTAGTGTCACCTGCTCGTTATTATGCGCGCAAGTGACACTATAACACTTAGATAGTATCAGCTTCTGACAGGTGTCTTGATGAAAACTACCGCCTGTCTCCACCCGATCCAGGCTCGTTTGCAGTCTGACATTCCAAAGAGGATTGCTCATAGTTGGCTCGTGTGACACATTTTCTTCTGCCCTGCAATACGACGCTACCGGCCAAGTAGTTTGTTAAAGATATAAATATTTCAGTAACAGCACAGATTTCTGTTTATCGGCATCAAGTGTCAGTTCTTGGGTTTCTATACAGCTACCAATGTGTTTTATCAGACCGATTTCATGCTGGTGGCGTTGAAATACTGTAAACAACATAGCTTAGCGTAGACGATAAAACGAACATTGCACAAGAGTGAAGATTTGTGTTTTGTCGTTTTCTCGCTTTGAAATCGAGGGTAGTCCATACACGTGATACTATTGCTAGTATTTGCTTCTACTAGGGAGTGCACTGAGCTGACTTTTTCGTTGGTATTAGCTTTCCTTATTACCACTGTCCCTCGACATCAGGCGAACCCACTCCGGCTTCCTACCCACTTTACGTGACAGAAACAGGGTAAGGTCATCTGCATCCCCAAGTCATGGATGAGAAATCAACATTTAAGTCCAACTGACCGGCGTGCGAAACAAACTAACTACCGCGGCCAGCAGAGAACGTTTAAGCCACAGTGCGTTAAACTCTTCGGTGGCTTAGGGAACGCAGTTTCATAATTCTCCAACATATCACGTCGAAGATTCAGAATCAGCAGCAAGCGATTTGGAAGCAGATCGCTTTGAGTTGATTTCGATAGTTTGAGAGTCAGGCGTTCAGAAAGTAATGACAAACTATTAAATGTAAAATTGTCTAGTAATTCACAAGCAGGCAATAAATGATGGGATTGACAGCAATGTCTTGTAAAGGACACGCGACTAACTTTAAAAAAAAAAACATGGATTAGTAACAACGAGAAATCTATATCTATAAAACACAATGTATGTGGGTCCGTTCTTTATGCGTTCGCGAACGGTCCATCCGATTGAGATGAAATTTTCTACATGTTTTCATTTCAATCCCGTGCAACCAACTGTCATAGTGTTTTGAGTGTACAATCAGCTATTTACTTACTAAAATTTAATATTAAAATTTACATTATCGTTTCTATATAGCAAGGGGACTTAACATAAGAAAAGTTATTTCAAGGGGCATAACTTTTAATAACATTGCTATTATTTTATATATAGATTGTTGCATTGTTTTCAAATATTTATAAACTCTTTGTCTACAGTTATTTACAGGCATATGAGCTGTAATAAATAATGATATAATCTTTCATGCATTTTCATAGTTTTCATAAAAATAATGCATCTATTTAAATAGTGAAAATTTTCATCTTTTTATTTTTCTTCAACAGCACATTAATTTTTATTAACATTCTCATATGTATGGCTCGTTACACCCACATTGGGTATTTATGATGCCCATGTTAAAAGTTACTTTTCCAAAGAATTGCTTCATAAGAGATGTTGAATGAAAGAATGTATGAGAGGAAATAGAGAAGAAGGCAGAATGTAGGACGGGCCTGCGAAAGATTTTCGTTCGTTAAAAAAAAAAGTAATTTTTTGTGAGACAAAGTTAGTTGCATATCGTTTGCAGTACTCTGCAGTCAACCCACCGCCCACCATTTATTGGCTGTTCGTGATATCTTGGTAAGTTTACTTTAGATAGATATCTTCCAATCATATTTTCTACTATCAATCTATCTATTCTTCTATCTTATCTATATTTTTAACGGGAACGGGCCGAACATAGACAGACAGATAGTCGGGAACGGAAGCTTATATGACTACTTATACGAATTAAATGAGATGCTCCCCACCAGGGCCTGGGCGAAGTCGGGCCGGGTCGGACAGACAGATACACAGACAGACAGATAGACAGACAGACAGCTAGTCGGGAACGGGAGCTTATATGACTACTTTACGAATTAAATGAGATGCTCCCCACCAGGGACTGGGTGAAGTCGGGCCGGGTCAGACAGGCAGACAGACAGATAGACAGACAGACATATAGTCGGGAACGGGAGCTTATATGACTACTTATATGAATTAAATTAGATGCTCCCCACCAGGGCCTGGGCGAAGTCGGGCCGGGTCGGACAGACAGCTAGACAGACAGACAGACAGACAGACAGACAGATAGTCGGGAACGGGAGCTTATATGACTACTTATATGAATTAAATAAATTAGATGCTCCCCACCAGGGACTGGGTGAAGCCGAGCCGGGTCAGACAGACAGATAGACAGACAGACAGACAGATAGTCGGGAACGGGAGCTTATATGACTACTTATATGAATTAAATGAGATGCTCCCCACCAGGAGCTTGGCGAAGCCGGGCCTGGGTCAGATAGACAGACAGACAGACAGACAAGCAGACAGACAGGCAGATAGATAGATAGATAGATCCCGCCAGGGCCTGGGCGAAGCCGGGCTGGGTCAGCTAGTATATAAACATTTGCAAATTAATTACAAACATTCATCCCGAAAAAAAAGGTCTCAAATATGATATTATCAATATTGTAGAACTCGTGGAGATAACTAGACGAAACACATTAAGGTCAATCAAGAATTTAGGAAAAGACACAGAATAGAATATCATAATCATTGGCACCTTGCCGTCTTGACAGACGATAGTTTGTGCTTTATAAAGGCATAATAACTTTTACCTATGGCAATAGAATACACATTGAGAAAACATATGAACAGCATAGCTAGATAGCCCTCCTTCAATGAGTACACAAGGAAAATAGTCTATACTTCTCACATACAGACACATTTTGACTGCTGCTCTACAATCTGGGACGGTTGTTCCAATTCATGCACCAAGCGGCTTTACGCACTCCAGAAACGGGCCATGAGTTTAATTTATAGCAAACATTTATCTGACAATACTAGCCTGCATAAACGCCTTCAGTTATTACCACTTTGCAAACGCCTGCTTTTCAATAAGCCCAAACTAATTCACAAAATCCTACATCGGAATGCCCCAAATTACCTTTGGACATTGCTTAAATATAATGCTAGACACAGTAAACGATTAAATATTCTACACATTCCGAAGTCTAGGATTTACTTATACAAAACAAGCTTAACGTACTCTGCAACTCAGCTGTGGAACAATCTTCCACAAGAAATCAAAGACATCACCAATCCCTATAAATATAATCGCAAATTATTCGAACACTATCTCGGCACGGATTATCTTCCCCCTTAATAATAGAAATAATAATAATAATAATAATACAATCTTAGTATAACAGCCAGTCGCCTTTTGGTAGACCAGTATATTCCATATAGCTAATAACAAGTGCCGGTCTCTCTGGCTGTGGGGTTACAACACTTTCTCTCTGTAATCCCGTTTATCACGCAGAGTCTCGCAGCGGAGCGAGAACTGAGGTGGTTCGACCCCCGCTCGTGACTTGCGGATACTGAGCCGGCCGCTCAGAAAGCAATGGCAAACTACTGAGCGTAATCTTGCCAAGAGATCAACAGACAGCTGAAAGATGCTGCTGTTGACAGCTAAGTCCTGTAAAGGATACGCAAAACATTTATAATAACAAGTGCCACATCATTATTTAATATTACTGAGTCGTGAAGTGGAGATTTTTGCCTATGCCTTTATAATGCATATATTTAATATTGTTGCTGTTCTAAGTTAGTCTTGAATGATGTGTGACTGAAATAATGTATAAAAGAGAGTGATAGAAGGGCAGAATGTTAGACGGGCCTGCGTGCCAATTCTTAACCCTATGAAAATAAAGTAAATAAAGTATGTTCCTTCGGGAATCCACGAAACAAAAGAAACATATGGAGACTTATGAATGTAAAGACAATAATTAACAACTGATGAATAATTTATTTAATTATATATCATTTATTTATTTTATAAATTTATAATTTATTTTTATGAATTTTTAAACTAAAAATAAAAGTAACATAAAATAATATATAAATAAGATACAATTTTAAAAAATATAAATTATTTAATTTGTAAAGACAATAATTAAACACTGATGAATAATTAGAAAAGATGTGGTACGACCACATATCATCTCATCAAATATCATCTCATCATGTTCCTCTTGTACCTTGCGGTGTCGAGGTGAAGTATAAACAGCGGGAGAGTTCCCGCTTATGAGCTTCATTTATCGATATTCCCATTGCCTCTGTTATACCCTGCGTCCATCGTTTACGTGGTCGACCTCTTCCTCTGCTTCCCTCTGGTCTGTACATCATTGCTTGTTGCGGTGTACTGTTAGTTGGTAACCTACTTGCATGGCCAAACCATTTGACTTGCTGCCTTCTAATAAAATCTAGCGCAGCTATAACCCCCCCCCCCCCCCCCCACCCACCCACTTTAGTCCTGATTTCTTCATTTCTGATCTTGTCTCTTCTTGATACATTGAGTATTCTTCTCAGGAACTCATTTCTGTTGTTGTGATGTTTTTTTCTCTTTTTCTGTCATTGTCCAGGTTTGGCATTGGTAACATAGAGTTGGTAGGAAGATTGTGTTGTAAAGTGCTTTCTTAGTAGTTATTGATACACGTTTGTTCATTAGTATTGGTGCCATGTGTCCAATGAGTTGGTTTGTCTTATTGCATATATTTTCGATCTCGTCTTCTGATTTGCCATCTGATGATGTTATACTTCCTAGTTACTTGAAATCTTTACTTGTTTCAAGGGATGTTCTCTTTAGGTGAATCGTTGTTGCTTTTTCTTCTTTAGTTATAGTGGTAGGACCACAAAAGATAGCAAAAGATGGGAGACCTTGTTTTGAGATGATGATGTCTCATGCTCCATTAGGGTGTGGTTGATTGCTTTAGTTCTGTGCTTAGTATATTGGTTGGTTGTTTGATTGGTTGATTTACTGGTTGTTTGGCTGGTAATTGCTGTTTTATCAATTCATTGGCGGTTGGTCCATTGTTTGTTTGGTTGGCAGGTTGTTCAATTGGTTACTTGGCTGGTTGGTTGGGTGGTTGGCTGGTATGTTGGTTGGTTGTTTGGTTAGTTTGCTGGTTGGGTGACTGGCAGGCTGTTTGGTTGGTTGTCAATGGTTGGTTGATTGATTGTCTGTTATTGGTTGGTTATTTTTGGTTGTTGATTGGAGAATCCAATGAAAACTGAGAGTTATAAATCTGAAGCCTGACACAATGGATATAGGACAAGTGAGCTCTGACGATCCTTGCATCTGGAGATAGGACAAGTGAGCTCTGAATATCCTTGTATCTGAAGATAGGACACATGAGCAATGAAGATCCTTGCATCTGAAGATAGGACGAGTGAGCAATGAAGATCCTTGCATCTGAAGATAGGACGAGTGAGCAATGAAGATCCTTGCATCTGGAGATAGGACGAGTGAGAACTGAAGATCTGTGCATCTGAAGATATGACAAATAAGCACTGAATATCCTTGCATCTGAAGATAGGACACATGAGCAGTGAAGATCCTTGCATCTGAAGATAGGACACATGAGCACTGAAGATCTTTGCATCTGAAGATATGACAAATAAGCACTGAATACCATTGCATCTGAAGATAGGACACATGAGCACCGAAGATCCTTGCATCTATCGGACTTGCCTCCGGACCAGGTACCGGAGTACCATGACCTGTTGTTGCAGAACACTCCTTCCTCTCTCCAAGCTACTAAAATCAGCAGGGTGTGCAAAAATGGCACTGGAACTTAACTTCTATAGAGAGACATATTACGCTGTAACCAAGTCACGTGTCACACAGCACATACAGAATGGCTGGGAATGGACCACGGCTGGTGATGTCTCCTCTGGGAGTGTTAGGTATTTCATTTTTAACAGTCTCCGACACAAAGCCCAGAGCGGTCCATAAAGGGATAAACGGCAGAAGACAAAGGTATAAGGCAGCATCGTAATGGAACAGCTATTAAGGTTCAGAAATTAGGAAGCGATGAGGAGCAGTTGAGATGTGGTTCCAAGGACGAATGTTGGACTACCTTGGATGGCCAAAGTAACTAACGAAGGTTTCCTGGAAGAGGCTAATGAAAGTGGAATAGTGTATACAGCTATTGGAAAGAAACAAATAATTTGGGGGGAAGTTAATTTATAGTTAATATACATTTCTGAGAAGAGGGGGTGGGGGTGAGGTTGTCAGGTAGCAGGGACCTGTGTGTGAAGTGTTCGGGCCATCATATTTTGTAGGCCTGAGTGCACGGAAGAATAGGTGATCAATCTTTCCCTCCCATAACGAATGACGAGAGCTGCCATGTAACCTTTTGTCCGCCCGCGCTCAAGAATTTGTCAGCGTAGCGTCCTAACCGCTGCCTTCGCTCTGCAGCATATTGTTTTATAAATCTGGCAAGTGTGAATTATGTCCAAACTCCATAGTCGTGGCCGTGGGCGGTTGGTGGACCTTGCTGATGTTGCCCCATATTTAAGCTTGACCTGGGTCGAAATACACGTGTTCTTTTAACCGAAATAGTGCCAAGCAAAAAGTAGGTTTGAACCAAACCTGGTACACAATTAAATGACAAAGTATTATAAATATAAATTTCCATTAACTGAACATTGAAATTATGGAAGATACCTCTAAACAAACCAAATAACACGATGACCCTAGTATGTCGATATATCGCCCTTCTGTTCAAATGGGAGGTCAAATTTGACGATATATCATCCTTCGGCTATGAATCAGTTAACGAAACGATCTCGTTGGATATTCTGGTTTTCTTGTAGTTGTAGATGAGTGTGTGTGTGTGTGTGTGTGTGTGTGTGTGTGTGTGTGTGTGTGTGTGTGTGCGTGCGTGTGTCTGTATGTGCGAGTGTGTGAGTATTAATTACTTGACGTATGCTTGATTATTATAAATGTCTGAGTCCTATTTTAGCTGTGAACATTGCTGGATTATGTCCATATTCTACAGTTGTCGTTGAAAATGGATCATAGATCTGTCTGCCAAAAGGCCAGGCTTTTGATGTCTGGTTGGTTGTACTTCGAAGTACAAATGCCTTCATTAAGGAACTGTCCACATTTGAAGCTATAAATTTGAATCCCCAGATTAGCCTTTGTGATTTATATTGCCTACTGTGTCCTCTTATCTCTTTCTCTATCCTTTCATAGCCATGAGTGTCGATTAATCTCATCTCATCTTGTTCTTCTTGAACTTTCCGGTGTCGATTTGAAGCATAAATACGGATAGTGCCCGTTTATGGGCTTCATATATCGAGAATTCCATGGACTCGGTTAAAACCTCTGTCCATCGTTTGCATGGTCAGTCTTTTTTTTTCTGGTTCCATTTGGTTTGTACATCATCGGTTGTTATGGCATACTGTTAGTTGGTAGCCTAGTTATAATGAATGACTGAACATTCAACTTGTTTTGTAATGAAATGCTATACCTATGAATTTTAATTGTGCTGTTGTTTGTTACAGGTTTCATGCAGGAGGACAACGGAATGCCCCAGGCAGCCACAGCCAGTACTCCAGGAAGCAACAGTGCAGGTAACCGACGCCTGCGTACAGCATACACCAACACACAGCTCCTGGAGCTGGAGAAAGAGTTCCACTTTAACAAGTATTTATGCCGTCCTCGGCGCATCGAGATCGCTGCTTCTTTAGATCTGACAGAGCGTCAAGTCAAGGTCTGGTTTCAGAATCGTCGAATGAAGTACAAGCGACAGTCCCACGGTGGTCGATCCAGGGGTGGTGTGAAAAGCGATGATGAACGAGACGATGAGAACAGTGTCTCAGGCATGGACGATTCGATTTCTATTAGTTCTAGTGACATGGTCAAGGAGGATCAGGGCAAGGGTGAGATAGACCAGGGTAAGAATGAATGTGATAAGACCTCTGAGTGTGTTGGAGGTGTGGGCAACAATGGGGAAAGTGGGCTGTGTAGCCTGGATGCCGAGGATGAGAGAAGAATAGAGAACGCTGTAGACAACTTTTTAGAGTTGAAGTCTCCAAAGTTACCTGAGAGCAACAAGAAAAGAAAGCTTAATTCCATTAAGACTTCCTCTGCAAGTAGCAAAGACGGTAGTGTAAACATTAATGAGATAAACGCGCATGAAGACACGGGTCTGTCGGCAGACACGCCTCATATTTCTGCAGGAAGCAACGCATCATCCATGGATTCAGGTCTGTGCTCACCAGAGAGTCTGCCCAGCAACAACAGCCCAACACCTCACATGACGCAGCTTCAGGCGGGTATGATTCCAATCTCCACTCAAAGCCAGGAGATGCCGTGTATGGGTAGCCACAGCGCCATGCAACAGAACTGCCCAAAGAAAAGAAAAGGATGCCAGTCCAGCAACTCACAAGCCAACAGAGCAGTCCATCCAGACTTCCAACATAATCACCAAAAACAAAGCTTCGACAATCACCGCGATACACCAGAGCAATCGTACGATAAAGACAACAGGGACCCGTTCTATTCCCACAGCCCAGATTTGACTCCGCATTACTCCAGCGAGCTCCACACCCCCGCACAGACATTTCCAAACAGCACAGGCAGTACGTTCTTATCCACTTTGCTGTCCCCAGCATCATACGACGATCCCTCATCAAAGTTATCAATGACAGATGTTTTTTACTCCAATGCAAAAAACATGCAGACGTGTGGCAACCCGATGACACACGGAGAGTATCCTGCCAGTGTTCCAGCCCTGGATGCGAGAACCGTGGCACCGCCAGCCCACCACGGCAGTCCTTACTATCACAACTATTCACATTACCCCAGCCCGTACCCGGGGTATGACTGCTCCAATAACGGCGTAAATATGAACAACAGCACCCACACACATAACAATGCCGGCATGTCAGCAGCGCTCTCCAATGAGCGAGGTTACAGAATTGATCGCGGAGTGAGCCAGCATTACGTCAGCTACAATGATGCAAATGCGTCGTTTTACAACTACAGCACCGACAACAGCCTCCTACTACAACAGCACGTGCACAATTTTGAAGGCAGCCATTCAAAACTTGACTCCCGTCACACACCTACAGGGCTTCAGTCTCCCTTAACTTCCGACTACAATAACAGCTCAACTGCGTTCAGCAACACAAACCACTCCATGTTATCCGGTTCTATGAACAGCCATTTTCCACCCACTCACGTGCGCCAGCAGGAGGTCACGGGCGACAACGTTCACCGTTTCCGAGGCGACAACACTGTCAGTGCCATGAAAAATGACAATTTAAAACAGCCGTATGAATACCCGATGAGTTTCAACGCTCGACCTTCTCAGGCCTTCCCCCATTTAGAATCGGTCGAGTGTACTGAAGCGGCCAATAATACCGACAAGAGCATCAGAATCGACCAACAAAAGGCTGTGTCGGCTGTAACTAGAACAAATCCGCGCAAGGACCCAGGACACAGCTTAGCTCTTTCAGGTGACAATATTCAGAAGACGGCTCAGTGTTCGCAGACATTACCTGCGAGTTGTGAACATGGCGGCGACAGCTCCGCTTTGCAGGTACACACGTCAGTGAAACAATGCTCTGAGAAACTGTCAGGCCCGTTTACACTGCAGCTGCCAGAGGTTCACGGCCTACATCCTGTATCTGTGTATAATGCGCACAACAATAACATCTACACAAAAGATGTGTTTGATGCGAGTATTTCTCCTTTGAATCGCTACGGGAATCCACCAGCAGCCACGTTTTCATACGGTGTGAATCATTACACAGAGGAACCCGGAAATTCTCGAAATGACTACAATAGACAACAGAATCTCGAGCACATGAATGCTGTGTCTTGTGGCTCTAACCAGGTGGATTTGTATCGCAATACCGGGTACGATCAACACACGGGAAGCACTCATTACCCAGGGTATCCAACACTCTACGGATCTTACCATCGCACATCCAAGACTCACGGGTATCCGTTCTACCAGGACAGTTATTATGGTGCTCCTTATGGTGGCGGTTCAGATCCTCATAGTTCAATACCAGATTTTCAAAATGTGGTGAACATTTAACACTAGCTCAGCTTTCTTGTTGTTTCCGTAAGACTGCACATTGGGAAACTCACGGGGAATATGTACACACGTAAGACTGCACATTGGGAAACTCACGGGGAATATGTACACACGTAAGACTGTACATTGGGAAACTCACGGGGAATATGTACACACGTAAGACTGTACATTGGGAAACTCACGGGGAATATGCACACACGTAAGACTGTACATTGGGAAACTCACGGGGAATATGCACACACGTAAGACTGTACATTGGGAAACTCACGGGGAATATGTACACACGTAAGACTGTACATTGGGAAACTCACGGGGAATATGCACACACGTAAGACTGTACATTGGGAAACTCACGGGGAATATGTACACACGTAAGACTGCACATTGGGAAACTCACGGGGAATATGCACACACGCACATACACGCACGCACGCACAATCCCACGCACACGCAGAAACCCACAGTCACAAACTCCCCCTCCCCCCAACACACACACACACACACACACACACATGAACCCACACACATGTCCACACCCAAACAGACACATCCACGCACACAATTACACAACCCTCACGCACATGTCCACCCACACTGACGGACACACAAACACCCACACACACACACACACACACACACACACACACATTTATACAGTAGAACCCAGGTGTGCTGATCATTCTCTACATCTCCCCACTTGCCAAAGTTCAAGTTGTTCACATTGTCCTCACAGGACGATGCATTCAATCCCTTTGTGATTTTCTAGGCAATTGTATGTTCTGCAGTTTCCCATAGCTATCTGAACGGCCGAAGCTCATACCATCGAAATCAACGCTCAGCGGTCGGCTCCTAATTGGCCTGTGGCTGGCCATGAACCTGGTATGTCGGAATTGTGAAAACATTCAATCAATTCCACCCCCCCCCCCCCCCCCGACCTTGTTTCCCTCCTAAACCACATGCCCTTGCCCGCCCCGGAGAGTGAAAGGCAACTTAAAGAAGCAGAAACCCGAGGACACACCAGACCAACAACAACAACAAACAAAAAACACAACAACTGAAAGAAGTAGGAATCTGAGGACACACCAAACAACAAAATAACTGAAAGAAGTACAAATCTGAGGACACACCAAACAACAAAATAATTGAAAGAAGTAGGAATCTACGTTCACACCTGACTAGACAGCAACTGAAAGTTCCGGAATCACCTGGTTCCTATTCTGCTACCTTCAATTAACTGCAATGTCTTGCTGAAGAAACTTATACCCTTCCACGCGACACCCACTAGACATCAACGATGATATGCCATTGTTCCCACTGATATTATTTGTATGTTGTATTTACCTATCATCTCCGGCAACATATTCTAAAATGAGTACCAGAAAATTATCTGGAAAGTAAATTCATCAATCAGAAAACTGACTATATCAGCGATTGGCTGCCGAGGGGTGACCAGTATGCTTGTCTAACGGCCTGCTGTTTATGCTGGATTCACACAAAACATGGACATTATTTTTGTTAAATTGACCTGGCTCACAAGCCGACCTTGTCTAAACTTGGTACCAGGAAATGATATGGGAAGTAAATGCCCCCGGTGTGCTACTGACCATATCATCCATCAAATGCCCATTGATCTATATAACTGCGGGATCAGCACCAAATACCAAATACGTCTCAAAACGTAGAAAAGGGTTCTTTGCATTTTAAATTGCAAACAAAAGGCGAAGGACCCATTTCTTTTCATAGATAAACCAAGTCATGGTTAATATCAAGGCCATTTGCCTTTACTGTCCATGAAGATTCTTGGTACCAATGTTTAGTCTGGGTCCCCCTGCAATGGAACAAATTCTTGCTCTATGAAGATTCGAACACAAAACCGCCAGTTCGGCAGGCAAAAGTGCTAAATACTGCCCTACAGTGCCTCCCATAATACCACAGATGATTTTTATATTCACCAAGCACAAGCAGCAGTGTAGACAAAGGGGCAGAATAAATAACGATATCTGAATAAACATACAGAAGGTCAGAGGAGCTTTTATACCACGGACATTTGTGGAAGTATAAAGAAAACAGCACAAACTTAGAATAATTAATTCTAACATAAATTGGTACTGCTGTATGGATCAGGAAAATGGGGAACAACGAAAGCGGTTACACATAAACTACAAACAGTCACTATTTGGTGCTTGCGCAAAGTTGGAGTAAAATTTTTCCACAAAGTCACTAAAGTGGAGCCCATGGAGAGATCAGACATACCAATGAATCAAGAGGTGAAGAAAAGATGCTGGCACTGAAGAGACCACACGCTGAGAAAACACGAGAATAATGTAACTAGAAAAGCTTTAGTTTGGAACCCACAGAGCACATGAAATAGAGGAAGAGGCCCTAATGGAGGGTAGAAGGCCAGAGAAGAAGAAGAATAGATCAAGTTTTACGAAAATGTAATAAAATAGACTCATAGTGATAGTGAGATGTGAAGTTAAGTAAACAGTTACTGTACTTTACATCCGACCATTATACTGGGTCTATTTTATTACATTTTCAGAAAAGACGATTTCTGTGTTGTCCGATGTGGTCCTCTGATCGCTACTTCTTTCCTGTCTAGTTAATGACGCCAATCAACAAATGTGATTGTATTTCTCATGTTTTACAAGAAGCTCCAGTATTTCCGGGCGCTGAATACTTTGAAGAGCTAAGGGAATAGCTGGAGAGCTTAGAGAGAGCTAGTAAATTATGGCGATTGTTTAAGTTTGACTGTATGTTGTATGTAGTGTGGGAGCTGATTTATCAAATGATCGACGCAGGGTGTACAGTATACAACTGAAGATTTATTGATCTACGAACAGCAGTGATTGTTGTTGTTTTAGATTCCTGTTTACAGTTTTATTTTCATTGTGTACAAATTCAATTGTTATTTATGGATATCAAGGCGTCATAATTGTCAGAGGAAGAGAGAGAGAGAGAGAGAGAGAGAGAGAGAGAGAGAGAGAGAGAGAGAGAGAGAGAGAGAGAGAGAGAGAGAGAGAGAGAGAGAGAGAGAAGAGAGGAATAGAGAAAGAAAACAATCACGTCCACTGCACAACTGCTAAAAAAGTAACACATTATTGTCACATCTATTCAGTAACACATTTTTGTCACATCTATTCTGTAATACATTCTTGTCACATCTATTCAGTAACACTTTCTTGTCACGTCTATTCAGTAACACTTTCTTGTCACGTCTATTCAGTACTACATTTTGTCACATCTATTCAGTAACACATTCTTGTCACATCTATTCTGTAACACCTTCTTGTCACATCTATTCAGTAACACATTCTTAACACATCTATTCAGTAATACATTATTGCCAAAACTATTCAGTAACACATTCTTGTCATATCTATTCAGTAACACATTCTTGTCACATCTATTCAGTAACACATTCTTAACACATCTTTTCAGTAATACATTATTGTCAAAACTATTCAGTAACACATTCTTGTCATATCTATTCAGTAACACATTCTTGTCACATCTATTCAGTAACACATTCTTGTCACATCTATTCAGTAACACTTTCTTGTCACGTCTATTCAGTACCACATTTTGTCACATCTATTCAGTAACACATCCTTGTCAAATCTATTCAGTAACAAGTTCTTGCCACATCTATTCAGTTAGTAAGAAATTCTTTTTACACATATGAAGAGTTACTATTCCATATCACATTCATTGCACATCTATGAACATAGTCTTACGAAACTTTATCCCTGTCTGAAACGAACACAGTTCTGAGTGTATGGAATATCATGTAACATTGCAGATGGTCTGCTAACGGCTTCCAGCGGCTCTAGATAGTCCTGCAATAATGTTTACGCTGAGTGTGATTCTCTTGATAAAGTTAGCAACCAGCTCAATTTTGTCTGTTTGTTGTCTTTGATAAACAAAGAACAATCATTGACTATTGTAATACACATTATCTCACAGTACAACCTAAACACTGTTGAAAATACCTTTTTTTTTCAGTGTGCGTCGTCTGCCTTATTCTGTGCGTAAATACCCTAAATTTGTGTTATTACTAATTGCAATGACAACAGAAACGAGAAGAAGACAATCACATGTGATAAGTGGACGTTTTCGGCTAACGTCTTTGTCAGTTCACAAACAACAAACAGACACTACTACAGCAACACACACATTTATTCAAAAGTTACTTGGCTGACGTGAATGTTTTCTTAATACCCATGCTATATAGCACTGGTCTTTATGTTTAACTACAGCCTCCTGTCTTGCATGTGCCAGCCATTTCCGAATCACCTGTTACTCCATGCCACGCTAAGAGATGTCTAGCATCTTCTTTCAAGACTTATCCTTGTCTCTCTTCCTTTCTAATGCTTGCTTGCTTGCTTGTGTTCATTGGCTTGAACTCCAACGCAAAGTCCTGTATGTCGGATGAAGGCATCCTGTTGTCCAACATCAGTGTGATGTCATACAGGACCTGAGGTTTGCGTGAGTATCCGTTGTCCCATGTCTGGCTTATTGGTGTGCAGACTGGTGGTTCCTCGCCATACAGGCAGACACTCTCCGACTTCGGAGGAATCGGCGATCCTATTGACTTCAGCCAGGACCCCGAAGGGACCTGTTGCCCAGGACGCTCGGCGAGGACGCGTCAATAGGTCTTGGCCAGTATATAACCCGGCCCTGGTGCCTTGGAAACACCTCTGCGTCCCTTCCTTTCTAATGAATAGACACTGTCCGCTTATTCTATGGAATATGTAACAAAAATTGCCCAACGAAAACTAAAGCAAGTAACAACCTGATCGTTTCGATCAAATAGCACACCATTCAGAAAGCATAAAACAGTCGTTTTTAATGTGGGAACATACAGGTGCGAAACTTGGATATTTCATAAACCAGCTGAACATCGTTGGATTTATATTACGAAACAGGGTTAACAACTCATTGCTCGGAAAGGAGAAGACATCCATCTGTCCACAGAGAACCCAATGGTCCACATACACAAATTGTTTCCAGTAGCAGTTTCGTGCTATGGTCTGTGGTGTGACAGCGCCATTTCATGCGGTTAGGGCAAGGAGGAAGAGGCGGCCAGTCTTCCTCTCACTTTGACAAGCGACGAGCCCAGGCTTCGAATGCGCGCCATGTCGTGATCATGATATTACCAGCGCAGTTCGCTATCAACTAGCTCGTCCGCCTGTATTTGTTCCTATGCCGGGAATCGAACTCGACCCGCCTGAATGAAAGCCAAGAATACTAACCACTAAACCATATGGGTGACACATGATTAAGAAGAAAGAATATTAAGGCAAGCAACAACAACAAGATAATTAGGAAACATTGTTAGACATGTTAAATTACACGGAGAAGGAGAAGACCATGACTAGTATGGATTATTAGTCATTAGTCGTGGTTCCAACATCACAGCAGAGGGTCGTCCCTATTATGCTCCGTTCCCGTGCCAGTGAATAACACATAAAATGTTCCCCACTGCCCCATGTGAAAAGTGGAAAAGACAGGGGTCTCGACAAACAACGGCCCGCTCAGGCAAAATGTGCATAATGCCGCCGCCAGAATATCACCACAAAAGTCCTCTACGAAACATACCATTCATCCTTGATGGAAGTGGCAGTCACTTTCCCAACCAGATGTTTACCTACACAGTCTTGATGTTTCTAGATGTTGTTGTTTCGTTTCTAGATGTTTTCTAACCAGCAACGCAATTTTTCCTCCGAAATGCAGTTCACGCAACAAAACAACATAGATTTAACATATACATGAATGAATTCAATATGTCACAGATAATTTATACGCGACGGCTACAAAGGAAGGATATCTGGCTTATGATAGAGAGACATTTCGAAAACTTTTATATGACCGAAATTATGCACAGAAAAATAAACACGGGAAGAATGAACATGAAACATAAACACTGGACATAAAAATGGACATAGTTGTACAGAAGTGAACGCCACTGTACAAATCTGGGCATAATTTGTCATAGTGATAAAAATGCAAGAACTCTTGTTCCGACTTTCAAGGACAGTGACGTATTGCACAAAGCGTGCATTCTATCAAATGAAGAACATTTTCTGCAATAAGTCACTGTCCTTGAAAGTCAGAAAAAGAATTCTTGCAAGTTACATAGAACCAGTTTTAAAATATGGCTGCGAATCATGGACAATTAGTGAACAATCTTGAGATGTGGTTTTATAGAAGAATAATTCATTCATTCATTCATCATTCTCTGGCACCTTACCGTCTTGACAGACGATAGTTTGTTACATTATGCTTCAAAAAGACATAATAACTACAACCCATGACGGTAGCGAATGTGACTGATCAAACCAATACGCGCTTTACATGTTAGTCAACAATGGTAAACACATGGTCACTTTCACCATCACGCACCATCTTACGTCTCACGCGCTCAGTGTGTGACCTATCTGCAATCATTTTCTCGTTTGTCTTTATTCCATTTCTATTCATTGTTGTTGCTACCTTACCAATCCTGATGTTGATTTCCTGAACTAGGGATAATTTGCTATTTACCGCTGATCCTAAATATGTCTTCCTCACAGTGGGTCGTACTTGCGGCATCATCTGAGAACAACAAATCTCTGATCAGTACCCTCCTAATGTTGGTCTTTGCCTTCAATCTCTGAGCATTGTAGAAGCCGCCATATGTGCTTGATCGAATGCATATACAACCATCCTGATCACGAAAGGCATATTTTAATAGAAGTGAAAAGTATACTATAAAGAGGGTGGGAGCTAGTACATAATCTTGCTTAACTCCACTCTTGATTTAAAACTTTTTCTGGGACGCAAGGGTGTTTCCAAGGCACCAGGCCCAGGTTCTATACTGGTGAAGACCTACTAGCACAGTGGTTGTCAACCATTTTTGGCCCGTGCCCCCCTTCGCCATATGTTCATAACGTCATTCCCCCCCCCCCTTTCGTTCTTCTACCCTAAAAATCCCCCTGCCCCTACACAGTATACGCAATAATGGAAGCTAAATTTAATAGCACATACTAAAACAAGGTCTCCGTGGCCAAAGGCTTGCGAACGCGTTTCGTGAGCCGGGTACCAGGCGTTCGAAACTCAGCCGTGACCGATTTTTGCAGCAGACCGTGTCGCGTTGTGTTATAACGTGCTGGTATGGGCGCCGGTCGTTCAGAAAGTAAAGGCAAACTACTGAACGTAAAAACGTGCCTAGTACATCAACAGCAGCTGAAAAATGCTGGTGTTGACTGCAACGTCCTGCAAGGGATATTCAACATTTAAAAAAAAAACAACTTTGAATTTCAGACGGGTGAGACGTACAGAACCATAAAGTATGAAGGGAAAAGCAATATCAAGTAATCGGTTCTTGTATTAACACGATCTTGAAATAATCTTAATTCTCCCCCCCCCCCTCCGGAAACCCTAAATCCCCCCTAAAAGGAGGGGGAATTCCTCACCGGTTGAGAACCACTGTACTAGCATGTCCTAGCCGTGCGTCCTGGGCAACAGGTCCCTTCGGGGTTCTGGCTAACATAGTAGGATCGCTGATTCTTCCGAAGTCGGAGAGTATCTGCCTGCACGGCCAGGAACCACCAGTCTGCACACCAATAAGCCAGACATGGGACAACGGATACTCACGCAAACCTCAGGTCCTGTATGACATCACACTGATGTTGGACAACAGGATGTCTTCATCCGACATACAGGACTTCACGCTGGAGTTCACAACCAGCGAACACAAGCAAGCAAGCAAATATTTCTGAAGTTGCACAATCAAACTTGATTATACCCGTCATGCAAGTGTGGAACGATTCCACAATGGACAGAAGAGTTGGCGGGCAGCCAATCTTCTTTAGTACTTTGATATCAATGGTAGACTGGTTCTGTCAAAAGCGACACTGTGATTCGGGGTAGATTTAATCTCCCAGGACTTGAAGTCTGCGCAGAACAATTCTAGCAAATACTTTCTCAACAATACACAGAAGGGAGATACCCCTGTAGTTGTTACAATCACCCCGATCGCCCTTGTTTTTGTACAGTGTTGTGATGCTTGAGGCTTTGAAATCCTGTGGGACTTGTCCTTCTCGCCAGCATAGGTCTATGAGCTGGTGGATCTGTAGAGTGAGTGTCTTGCACACTCCTGATAACCTCTTTTGGATTCCCATCCTTACGTGGAGCCTTGCCAGATGGATTTTCATTAATAGCACACTTAACTTCTGTTATGGTGGGAAGTGTGTCCAGGTGGTCAAGAGTTGGCAAGGCCTCTATGGAGTTGAAGTGATCATCAGCTAGTTTGGTCTCGCTTGAGTAAATTTCCAAATAAGCGCTCCACCCATCTATCCATCTACTGTTTCTTATCAGTGATGATTTCTCCAGTCAAGGTTTTCAGTGGTGAACCTCTCTTGATCATCGAACCACGGGCCTTATTTATCCCTTCATACATGCTTCTGATGTTTCCTTTATCACTTACATTTTGAATGCACTCGCATAACTCGATCCATAAGTCATTTGTACAGTGCCGGGCAGCCTTTTGCGCATCTTTCCTAGCTTGCCTCAGCTCACTGTGATTATTTCGCGTTGTTCGTTCCTTGTTTTCTAAGAGAGCTATTTTCTTTTTATCAATCTAGGGCTGCAGTGACTGGCTGTTTGCTGCAAGCCAGGTCTGCATCTTATGATCTACAGTCCCATAAACCCTTAGCGTTGTTTTATAAAGGCGTTTCCTTTAGTTTACCCCTCTTTTCACTTCCTGTACAATTTTCTGATATAGCAGTGAAGGCGTCTTCAAGTTGCTGTTAAAACTCAAAGCACTTACCAGGATCTTGGGTGTGAATAATATTAATCCTGGGGCTGGATTTGTGTTTAGTCGTGTAGTTTCCCTTTGGTCTCAGCCTCACCCTTGCAACAACGAAAGAGTGATCAGTATCACAATCAGCAATGCTGTAACTTCGAGTTACTGATGTTTGATTAAGATGTTGTCTCAGTGTGATGATGAAGACTCGCTAATGCCAATGGCCGGATCTTGGATATTTCCATGTGACCTTATGCCACACTTTGGTTTTTAAAAAAAATGAAGTTGTAATACATAGGTCGGTTCTGATATATAGGGCCGGGGTAGAGTAGTCTCTTCGTTGGAAGTGGGTTCAATTCCACATAGGGGTTGATTTTTTTAAATTAACCTGGGCTTCGGGTCAACCCAGCCTAACATGGGACCCCGGAGATATTTTGAGAAGTGAAGGTGTCCAGTGTGATACTGACCTGACTGGTTTTTCTAAATATGGGACATAGCGCCGTATGCCCAGTATGATTTAAGGCGTGTTAAAAGGTTCTTTACTCTCACTTGTACTTGTATATCACAAAGGATAAATTAAAATTTGAAAATAACACCAACAGTGTGAAAAAATATCAACGGAATAAAGAAATATTCACTAGAAATTCAAAACAATGCATTTTCTTAGTGAAACTTCTTCTTCTGCGTTCATCCGGATTTTTTTTTTTTCGGATGTGACTGCGTTGTGCCTGTTTACAGCAGAGCTGCGTTCTTGCGCCGTTAGGCCGACACATCCGACTTCTGCGGGCATTTGTTGACCGGGTTAACCTTCCCGGAGGTTTCTTAGGACGTTTGAATCTCACTGTTGTGGTGTTATCCCCCATCCTAGCTGGCCCATATAGAACAGCTAAAGACATCCTGGTCAACCCTCAAGGGAAGGCAGGGGCAGACCATGGGCATTCCCCGCCATCCAAGGAGGCTTCCATACTTGCAGAGCCATCACACAGCGCTCTGGTACTGGGCTCACCCAAGGAATCGTCACGTCCTGCACATGGCTGCTTAGCCTCACTTCCGTATATTGGGCCTTCCGTTCACCATAGGCTGTTCCTCCGGAAACCAGAAGAATGCAGTCTGCAGATGACATCCACACAGTGAGCTTTCCATTAAGACTTTCCACATAATGCATTTGCTATCCAAGCAATATTCCATTTCGTGCCACTAGGACACTTTTTCCACCTTTTATGAAGCCCACACAGTGAGCTTTCGATTCGGACTTTCCACGTAATGGATGTGCTATTAAAGCAATATTCCATTTCATGCCTCTGGGACGCTTTTGTAACCGACATACCTGTGGTATGAAGTGTGGCAGTCTAAATACATCTTCATGCACCTTTAGATGTCAACCTGAATGTAGTTAAAGTAAGCTGTAGTCAACTTGAGCTTGTTGATATCTCCATAGAGCTTGTCCTCAAATGAAGCAGGCGTGGGCCAAAATATCTTTCTCTGTTCTGCATATATTGGGCACTCCTGCAGCAAATGTTTAGCTGTCATTTTACCAGTTCCACAATTACATTCATCGATATTTCCTATATTTAGTTTATTGAACAAGTGGTGTTTCAGCCTGTTATGTCCTGTGCGGAGTCTGAAGATTGCTACTTGTTCTCTTCGGTCGAGTTTGTAATATGCATCATCCTTCTGGTGGCCTGAATGCTCTGATTCCCATTTGGTTCTATAAGTGCTTTTTATAAACCTTTTTGCCTCATTATAGGTTATGTCTATGTCAGGCTGTGGTAATCGTCCACCCTCTTTTGCTAGTCTGTCAGCCTCTTCATTTCCAGGTATACTGCAATGTGATGGGATCCACTGTATTACAACTTTTTTGGATTTCTGGCATAGACCATGGAGTGCTGCTCTTAGGTCAGCTAGTTCTGTGCTGTTTTTGCTCTTCAGTATTGAGACAGCTGACTTTGCATCTGTGAAGATAGCTATTTGCTTCTCTTTATTTTCCTCCATCAAGAGCATTTCTGCTGCAGTTTTCAAAGCCTCTACCTCCGCTTTGAAGTTACTTGAAAATTTTCCAGTTGCCACTGACTGTGTTTTTATCACTCCATTTTTTAAATTAAGGAGAATTCCTCCTCCTCCATTTTTAATTGAATCTTTGGCTGATCCATCTGTATATGCATGGGTCCAATTGCTGCTTGGGTAATGTTCTTTTATGTAGTTGAGGGTTATTTTTCTTCTTTCGGTTTCATTCTGAGTGTTCTTTTTCTCAATACCAGGAATGTTTCCTATCATCTCAGGCAGTTGCTGCTGTCTCCAAGCTGGGAAGTTGTGTGCATTGTAAATGGGCTTGACTGTTGATATGTTAAGTATTTGATCTGCCCTAATCTTTCGTTTTGCAGTTTCTACAAAGTTGCTACGCTTCAGTCTTCCTTTTCCAAAACCATTAAAACTGTTATACATAGGGTGGTCTGTCAATCTTCTAAATTTTTCTGCTTGTTGCTGGGCTCTGCTATCTCTTCTGTCCTGCATTGGTTGTAAACAAGTGATCTTTTCTAGTTCATTAATAGGCGTTGTCTTCAGGCTTCCAGTTATGATTCGCATTCCTTGGTTTTGGACTCTACTTATTTTGTTAAAGTTTGACTTAGCTGCTGTTGCCCAAGCTGCAATGCCATATTCCAGTACTGGCCTCACCCGTCCAGTATATAACTTCTTGAGAACTTTCTCATCTGCTCCCCACGTTGTATCAGCAAGCTTTTTCATGATTGCCATTCTCTGCCTTGCTCTTGTTCGATTTTTCTCAACCTGTGTCTTCCATGTCAGGCGACGATCAAAGGTGACTCCTAGATAGTTTGGATTTTTTTCATGGCGCAATATTGTTCTATTCAATACCAGCTTAGGTTTCTGAGTTTTATTTGAGAGGGAGAACACTGTGCATGTTGTTTTCTCCTCACTTATCTTCACTAGCCATGATTTTGACCAGTCCTCTAGCGCTAATAAGGCTTGCTGTATTCTGCTGTTAGCTGTACTAATATATTCTTCAGATGTCCATATGGCTAGGTCATCTGCAAAAGAGGATGTGTGTACTCTGGCTGGAAAGTTTTCTGTGATGTCATTTATATATGCTAGGAATAATGTTGGTGAAAGAACTCCTCCTTGGGGGACACCTTGCTCCAACAGCATCATTTTGCTTGTTTGTCCTTGTACTTTTGTCCTGGCAGTTCTGTTCTCAAGGTAGTGGCTGATCCATTTATACATTTTTCCACAAACATGCATTTTTTGCAGTTTTACTTTCAGTCCTTCCTTCCATACTTTATCAAATGCTTTTTTAAAATTTATCCAGACTGCTAATGTGTGCTTTTTCTCTTGGAAGGCATCCTCTATGTCCTGAGCTATATAGGTGTAATATACAAGTAAATGGGAATATTCTTCAACAAGTGAATAGGTACAATTACCTCGGAACAGTAATAACATCTGATGGGAGATGCCTTGAAGAGATTAGAACAAGAATCGCCATGGCAAAAGTAGCCTTTAGCAAGATGAAAAACATACTGACCAATAAAAAGATGTCAATTGAAACGAGAAAAAGAGTGTTGAGATGCTACATAGAACCTGTACTTTTATATGGATGTGAAGCTTGGACAATGAGCAGCCAGGCTGAAAAACATCTGATGGCTGTAGAAATGTGGTTTCTGAGGAAAATGCAAAGAATACCATGGACAGCCAGAAAGACCAATGAACAAGTCCTTCAAGAAACAAATGAAGATCGTAAACTGATCAGAGACATTAGACGTAGACAGTCACAATTTTTTGGGCATGTTATGAGAAGAAATGATTTGGAGAACTTGGTGACAACTGGTAAGATCGAGGGGAACAGACCAAGGGGAAGACCTAGAAACAAGTATCTGGATGGCTTGGCCTTGTGGCATGGTCGAGACAAAAACACGGAACTGATCCACGACTCTGTTGATCGAGTGAGATGGCAGAACATGACCGCCCACGCTTACCGGCATGGCACATGATGGATGGATGGATCTTCAGTGGATCTGTACTTTCTGAATCCTGCTTGGTGTGGTGTTAAGAGTTTGTTTTCTTCCAGATGCCATGTTAGCCTGCCATTGATAATGCGTTCCATTAATTTTCCTACACAGCTAAGTAGACTGATAGGTCGATAGCCATTTGGTTCTTCCAGGTCTTTTCCTTTCTTTGGGACTGGTATTAGTATAGCTTCCTTCCATGCCTGTGGGACTATTCCTCTCTTCCAGCTGTTATTTAGGACTGCTAGAGTTTCTTCTTTGCCTTGATGCCTAGTCCTATTAGCATTTCATTTGTGATTCCATCCTTTCCTGGTGATTTCTTCTTTTTTAGGGTATTCATTGCCTGTTCCATTTCTTCCATTGTTAGATTTGCCATCATATATTCTGCTGCTGTCTCTGTATTTCTATGATGTATCTGTTTGTCTATGATTGCTTTCTTCTGTTCGGTTGTAATATCAATGTGGTTTGCATTTGCATAGAGTTCCGTTAGTGCACTTGCAGCCTTTTTTCCTGTAAGCAAGGCATTTCCTTGTTTAATTGTTATTTGTTTGTTTCTAGGTCCTTCATTGTTCATGACTTTCACTATTTTCCATAGTTTGTTTCCATCCCTGTCAAAATTCAGGTTTTCTGTTTTTTCCCTCCAACAATCTCTGGTTTTTTGATTTACTGTTCTTTTATATTTTGCTGAGATGGCTTTGAGAGAGATGTTCGCTTCAATTGTTTGTTCTCTCTCTGCTGTCTTCCTGGCATCTTCAACTTTGTCCTCCAAACTTTGTAGTTCTTCAGTCCAGTATGGTTTGTAATTTTTCCTCGCTCCTCTTGGAATGGACTCAGTGGCTGCCTGTATTATCGCTCTGTTTAGACTTTCCACCATTTGCTTTATGTTGCCATATCGTGTATTTATGTTTTCACAATATTTGTCTGTTAGTATGGCAAATCTGTCCCAATCTGCTCGTTTGTAATTCTAGCGGGGCAAGGGCTTTTGCTCCTGTGGAACATACTCCATATTCATTACAAGCTTGATTGGTCTGTGGTCACTACCTGCTAATTGGTCCAGCACATGGCGATCGATTTTGTGGAGGATGTCTCCTGTGCAGAAAGCTAAGTCTGGAGTAGAAGTGGTAAGCCATCTTCTGGAGTAGAAGCTCGGTGTGTCATCCGCTTTGTTGAGTAGATGGAGATTTGAGTCTATTTCCCAGTCCTCCAATTCATCTCCTCTTTTGTCAGTATCTGGGTATCCCCATCTTTCTGAACGGCTATTAAAGTCTCCCACAATAATGCAGTTTGTGTCAGTTATTTTCATGTTTGAGAGTGTAAGGTGCTTATCTGCTGGGCTATACAGATTGTAGATTCTTATTTTCACGTCCTTTATCATTATATCAACACCTATAATTTCCGTTTGGTTGTCAGAGATCACAGATACTTTGCTGCAAGGTATTGTATTTCGTGTAAGTATTAGAACTCCTCCTTTGTGTCCTTCGCGGTCGAAACGTGTGGCCTGATATCCTCTGACTGAGAATTTATGATTGGCGTTGAGGTGTGTCTCTTGAATGCATGCCACATCTATTCTATCTTTATGAAGACGCTGTGTTAGGGAGTCTTTCTTCTTGTAAACTCCTTCGGCATTCCACTGTAGTATGTTGAGTGTCTGGGGTATTTGGTCAATAGCTCTTAACCTACTCCTCTGTGCCTTGACTCCACAGCACAGGGGAAGGTGACCACCAGTAGTCATGGGTGGACCCCCTCGAGGAAGGGGGCCCGGCACTATCACCGCCTGATGGGACTTCGCGGGATTAGCACCATAACGATTAATTTTGATTTGTGACATCATGAATTAAGTTACGTTGCACTGCTTTGTCAAGCCTGTGGCTCAGTGCATCCGATTTCGACAAGCATTTATTCGGGATGCTTTCCCTAGCCTTTGACTGTCCCCAGTCTACCTACAAGGCAGCAGGTTTTACGTTGCACTGCTTTGTCAAGCCTGTGGCTCAGTACATCCGATTTCGACAAGCATGTATTCGGGGTGCTTTCCCTAGCCTTTGACTGTCCCCAGTCTACCTACAAGGCAGCAGGTTTGTGTCTCTTCGTCTGGTCCCTCTCCCTTGACCTGTCCGACATGGGTGGCCCTACCAGTAGCTGTGCTACCGTCGGCATAGCTCTTGGGGTCATTGGGACGCACAAGCTCCTCTACCTCGTCACGGTGGACACACAGCAGAGGGGTTAGTGAATCTAAACACGAAAGCCATAAACAATATATACTGTATTCAGCGAACAATAATTGATTGGTTAAATACAGTCAAACCTCGGTTTTCGTTGCTTTCAGTTTTCGTAGATTTCGGCTTCCGTAGATTTTTTCAGCGAAACATTTGTCTCGGATTCCGTCGGCGTGTCCATGGGACCTCGCTACTAATTTTGCAAAAACAAAGGGACCCACGCGTTCTTCTGCTCAGTTTGGCGTTGTTTCTCGTTGTGTGAGCATCACTTGCTAATAAGTTAACCCTTTCCCGTTAGCTCCATCATGGGACCAAAGAAAGTTTCCGGAGCCAGCAGCCCTTTGAAGAAGAAGCCCAGGAACACGATCGAATTGAAGAAGGAAATCATTGAAAAATGCGAGAGCGGCCTTAATATTGCTGAAATCGGCTGCCTGTACGGGAAGTGGCCATCCACGATACGTTCCATTGTGACGAAAGAGGGCGCAATAAAGTAGGCTATTGTAGCGACAGGCGTGAATGTGCTAACGTAACAGAGATTGCAAACAATTGAAGATGTCGAACAGTTATTAATAATTTGGATAAATCAAAATCAGTTTGATGGCGATTCTGTTTCAGGGTCAATCATATGTGTAAAAGCCAGGCTGTTAAGAAAATGCACGGGAAATGTGCTAGGGAACTTAGGGATTTAAATGCCAGCAGAGGGTGGTTTGAAAAATTCAAGAAGCGCAGTGGCAAGCAAAGTGTTACTAGGCACGACAAAGGTGCGAGTTCGGACAAGTCTGGGGCAGAAAACTAGTATTAAACTCTATATTTATTCTCTATAAAATACGTTTGTGTTATGTATTTTGGAGTGTCTAGAACGAATAAAATGAATTTACGTTGATTAATATGGAAATAATTGCCTCGGTTTACATCGGTTTCTAATTTCGCCGATTTTTTCCGAGGAATTATCAACGAACACCGAGGTAAGCGGTTCAACCCCTACACCGGACAGCTGGACTAAAATGTTGACCTGTCGTCCTTGACTTGGGGACGTAAATTACAGTTACCTCTGAAGTCGGAGTGGGTTCGCCTGATGGTGAGGGGCATTGTTAATAGGGAAAGCTAATCCACACGCAAAATTAAGTCCATCACTACATATAATAGTGTGTATGGACTACGCTTGAGTTCAAAGCGAGCGAGCGCAAAAATAAAAAAATAAAAATAAAAAAATGGACACTTGTGAACATAAAATCAATTGAATCGACAATTCAGAACATGAAACTAATAGAACTGACAATTCTGAACATGAAATAATTGAATGGACAATTCTGATCATGAAACCAATAGAATGGACAAATCTAAAAAGTCCTCGAATTTAACTTTATTGTTGAATTCTACCTAACATTGTCAGTGCGCTTTAGTAATATTGGTCCCTCCAGATT
The DNA here is from genome assembly GCA_963921405.1 of Cepaea hortensis. Lineage (NCBI taxonomy): Eukaryota > Metazoa > Mollusca > Gastropoda > Stylommatophora > Helicidae > Cepaea > Cepaea hortensis. The sequence goes on from OY992883.1 coordinate 106,178,550, forward strand.
CATCGTAATGTTTCCACCACTTTTGTGATTCTTTCTGCCAGAATGACTGAGTAGCTGGCACCTGGCCGTCTTGACTGACGATAGTTGTGTAAAATGGAGTTATACATCTCCTTAACACAAAGCCTGGGCTGAATTTAAAGGCCATTTGTTACCCATGCGGACGATCCCTCTCTCGGCCTGCCTAGATAACTCCAGAGGAGAGGTAACGCCAATATGTCTGGAACAAGACAAGCTGTAGAAGCTGCTTGACCAGCAAACCAATATTCTAACTGTCCGCTTGTTGGAGTTTCGATCCTAGACCAGCTGCCGACCAAGGCTTATGGCCATGTCTGCCCTGCAATGACATTTAGTCTTTATGTTGCATTTCGTCGTACTAGGGTTAACTAGGGTAAGGCTTGCACCCTTCCAATATTTGAGTCCTTTCGATCTAGGTTCAAGCATTAATATAATTATAGTGGTCAGACAGTAAATACCTGGATGGCTGGGGAACGTGGCATGGTCAAGACAGGAAGACGGAGCTGATCCACGACTCTGGTGATCGAGTGAGATGGCAGAACATGACCGCCCACGCTTACCGGCATAGCAGATGATGGATGGATGGATGGTCAGACAGAAAAAACATATGAGCAAGACCTACATGAAACACATAAAAACCGTAAACTTATTAGAGAAATTAGTTGTAGATAGTCAAGATGTTTTAGGCATGATATGAGAAGAATAAACTTGAAAATTTGGTGACAACTGACAAGACTGAGGTGGAAATAACAAGGTGAAGACAGAGAAGTATATATATATATGGCTTGGCCACGTGGCATGGTCGAGACAAGAACAGTTGATCCACGACTTTGGTGATCGAGTGAGATGGCGAATCATGACCTCCCACGCTTATCGGCATGACAAATAATGATGATGAGTGTTCAACCTTGTTCATTTATTGTGTTATATTCTCTCTGGGTTCACGGAGGGAACATTCCATGTCCCCACTTTAAGCATTGTAAATCTGTTGCACTGACACATGTTGAGGGACTGAAATCATCTGCTGCACATGACGCTTCCTACCGTGCGAAGCTGCTCCTATAGAGCACCTACTGACACCGTTTACCACCAATTATTTCAGTTGTCGAACCATAATGTATTAATTAGTTGCATATCCTTTACAATCAAAGCTTAGCGGCTTTATGATCTTCACCCTTCAAAATACATTTGGGAAGGTTTTAGAGAAGATAGTCGCTGTCAAGCTGCAAGAGTTTTTGGAAAGGGGGAAGCTTCTTCCAAGAGGCCTGGGGAGCTACAGGCCAGGAAAAGATACCTGGTCAAATGCAGCCAATTTTGCCTTTGACGTTTATGAGGGGTTCCAGAGTAGACAAGAAACAATGGCGGCGGCGCTTGATCTCGAGGTTCGTACTATGATATTTTGATAACCGCACTGATGGAGAAGGGGGTCAATCCCTGGTTAGTGAACTGGATAGCGGCCGTCCTACATTCTCGTCGGATTGCTCTCCGTCTGGGTGCATGGACCTCAGAGCCACATATTTTAACCCCGGGACTGCCACAGGGATCCGCAATCTCACCGGTGCTCTTTAATGTGTATACAAGAGAATTTGCAAACCTAGAAGCACCAGGGGTTGGAACGATACTAACATTTGCAGATGATATTCTTGCATATAGGCAGGGGAGAGATATGGAGAAAATAGCCCAGGAGCTACAGGCGACAGTAGACAAAGTGATTGACTGGTGCACTGAAATGGGTGCTGTCATCCACCCGGAAAAGGCAGCTGTTTTGTGGTGCTCTCTGGACAACAGGATTGTGAGAGCTGATGTTCCAAGCCTCACGATAGATGGTGGAAGCGACAACAGAGAGAACTAACTGAAGTATCTGGGAATCACATTTGACAGGAGCCTGTCCTTCAAGGATCATGTGAAGACGATTGTGTCAAGATCTCAAAAGGGACTCAACGCACTTAAAACTATGGCTGCAATGGACATAGAGCAGAGAATGCTTTTCAGACTATACTACCCGGGAAGGTTAACCCGGTCAACAAATGCCCGCAGAAGTCGGATGTGTCGGCCTAACGGCGCAAGAACGCAGCTCTGCTGTAAACAGGCACAACGCAATCACGTCCGAAAAAAAAACTCCGGATGAACGAAGAAGAAGAAGAAGAAGAAGACTATACCAACACTTGATCCTCTCAGCGATTGATTATGGACTAGGACTGCTCACTGTCTCAAAGAGTCAGCTGGTGAGATTGGAGGGCATACAGAACGAGGCTATTCGGGTCATTCTGGGATGCACCAGAGACACTCCAGTGGTGTGTACGCGGTACATCCTTGGTCTGTCAACTGTTGCTGGTAGGCTCGAGGTGATGCAGGCGAAGGCATACCTCAGAGTAGCTGCTGACACAGATCAGCCGTTGCATGAGGCGCTGGATGCAGTTAAGGGCCAGAGACTGATAAGAGGGAAATCATGGATGGCTCAGGCGGAGGATACGATTAGACAGGTGTGCCCCTTGGAGAACATTAGGCGAGGAGAGGAGTGGGTCAGAGTGCCAGCGGAGCAGTCAGACTTGTGCAGAGTTATAATCACATTGAGCCGCGAGTGCAGGGAGTGGCCAGCAGAGGCCACGGAAGTGGAAATCCAGCAACTAATTCAGGATCATGCTCGCCCGGGTGATGTGATTATCTACACAGATGGTTCGGTGTTGAGAGGTAGTAGAAGTGCCTGGGGTTTCTTGGCAAAGGCTAATGGTCGACGTTTGGTGCAGGAGATACTGGCATATGATACCACAACATCTAGCTGAAGAATGGAGGTGGAGGCAGTCAGTGCAGCTTTCCGCTGGATGGAGAATACGACACACACACACCACACACACACACACACACACACACACACACACACATCGTGATTGTAACTGACTCAGAAAGCATGCTGAGTAGGGTGAGGACTGGCAAACTTCGTGCCGAGTGGCTTGCTTCGCTTCGGAAGTCACGGGTGGCAAGCATCGTCTGGATATTTTCTTCGGGTCATGCTGGTATGTTGGGGAATGAACAGGCAGACAGATTGGCTGGTTCTGCAAAACTTGGTGGAGTATTGATGCATGATATGGCAGACGTGGTTGCGGCCTTGTGGGAGCACGTGTACACCTCGGAGGAGCAAATGGATCACCATGGTCTGGCAATAATGCGACAGCGTGGAGTGACGAGGGGATCTGGCCGATGCTCGACGCTTAGAGGAAAGGCGAAACGCACATATAATCCGATTGTTACTGGTAATATTGGGGTTGGAACTCTTCGCTGGCTTCTGAGGATGTGGACGGAGGGCTTATGGGAATGCCCCGAATGCTGTGATGTCGGTTCCTAAATCAATCAATCAATCAATCAATCAATATCCTTTACAAGACGTGGCAGTAAACTCCAGCATTTTTTTTTTTTTTTGCTGTTTGTGATTTCTTGGCAAGTTTATATCCAGTAGTCTGTCATTGCTTTCTGAATGACTGGCACTCGTATCATTTTATGAAAACCAACACAAAGCTTCTAAATCACCCGCAGCTGTGTTTTGAAAGCGGTATACCGGATGAAGAATTGCATTTGCAACCCCTTCGCCACAGACTAGAGATGTGCAATAGTGATTTCAGTTCAAGTTCTGCCGTTTTGTCTACGAGTCAAAGAGACAAACCAGTCAAGATATTAAGGGGGGAGGCATATTATATATGGGGCCTCTTACCCGCCATAGGTCACGTGACAGATTAAGAAGCTCCGGGGCGAAGTAGTCAAGCCCTTTGACTCGGGCTCCGAAGGTTGTGGGTTTGATTCCGGGCCGCGTCCTTCGGTTCACGAGTCGGAGAGTACTGTGGGTCGTCCTGGAGCTACGGAGTTCGTGCTTTGTGCGACGCTTTCCTCGCTGCGGAAAGAGACAGAGCCATATGGGATTTTTTTAAAAACCCGGTGCAATGAAGTCGACCCTGTCGACTTGTAAACGACTTTTAAGCGACGTGACATTGTTGAGACGTTTTATAACAATGTTGCACATCCTCTGTAGGACGTTGAGACCAACCCGAGGTTGATATTCTAAGCAATTTTACGTCCAGTATTTTGCCTTTGCTTTCTAACGAGAAGTTAACTTTGATGTCCAACTGACCTAAGTATGGGTGGGTAAGCGTCTGGCAGAGTGGCTAGAACGTCGATTTTCCATTCGGGATACCCAGGTTTGAAACCTCGATAAGGTCATGGATTTGTTTTCAAACGGGGCAGAAAGAAAACCATAACCGCACAGTTCGCAGCGATTGCACTAGCCAGGCGGACTTAATTCCTCAGGCTCAAGACCCTTCTGTACTATAGGCATTAATGACAGTTTGTTAATATAACTCGCCTCATTTCAATGACCACCGCTTGTGTTGGTCCAGAGCCGTTTGTTCAACACATTGGCGACTAGCCTCTACATCTAGAGGCCATCAATCACCAGGTGGACTTGCTTAGTGGTAGAACTGGCTTCTACCTTAAGCAACACGTACGTATTCTGTGTACATTCGTTGTGGAGACGTTAATATTTCCATACGTTATCTAAGACTGGAAATGAAATGATATTATCAGACAGACAGTGGGATCAACACCTTGTGCCAAATTTATTTAAATTCAGAAAATCAAATGGTTTGGCCATCTCGTTAGAATGCAACACCAACAACTACCAGCACTGACACTACATCAAAGAACATTTGCTACGAGAGCAAGAGGACGCCCGAGAAGAAAATGGATTGACGACATCAAAGACATTGTACAATCACGCGGAATGACACTATCCAGTGCCACCCATCGGGCGCTGGAGCGCCAATTATTCCTCCCAACGCCGCTTGGCGGCAAATGTGAAAGATGGTGCTGATAATGATGATGATGATGATGATGATGATTATGATGATGATGATGATGATGATGATGATGATGATGATGATGATGATGATGATGATGATGATGATGATGATGATGATGATGATGATGATGATGATGATGATGATGATGATGATGATGATGATGATGATGATGATGATGATTGTCGTGTCCTCCTTTAAAGTGTCGTCCCTGGAGTGAAGAGAGTCAACACCCACATTATAATATTTTTTCTTTCCTATCAATATCCTGGAGAATCCACCAGCTTCCGTCCAACACACTCCATCAGCCCGTGGACACCTTTCCCTATCACTCTCTCACTGTCGTACTATGCCCCCTCTCATACTTCCCCAACGCAACATACTCAACAACTCTTGCTTCTAAAAATTAATAAAGATTAATTTATTAAAAGAAAAGTGTAACGTATGTGAGACGTGTATGCGAAGAAAATGCGTGATGTGTTCTATACTGTGTGTATGATTGGACTTTCAGATAACAGCATAGTTTCTTCATTGCAAGGGCACACCACAGCACATTAAATCATAACCAGTGCACCTCACCCGGTGTCGAAACCCTCTTGCCGGATACTGACTGTCATCTGTAGCCACCTGGTAATCCATCTTCATGATCATCCGAAATAGATACTGTTTGTAAGTACAGATTGATTACGGACTGATTGTCAACTACTTTTGTAAGTTCCTATCGGTCCTAAAGAATGCACAAATCCTTTGTAGTGTATTTAGGTTTTACTGTTAATGTTTCTACACTTGACCCTAACTAGTGTTCATATAGGTTCAAGTATATGTCCTATGTAATATTACACTGGAATCTAGCACACGATGTGACTTATCCGTTAATGTTCTCGTTCCGTAAACAATGTTTGTCCGATGTGTGATATATCAACAATCATCACCCATCCTATGTGAACCATACCACGCAGGAGTCGTTATATTGGCTGGCTCTTCTGGGCCATGCCATGGTGAACCCTTCTGAGTATGGGTCCAGCGTAAACATATACCATCTTTCTTCTCGGACGTTATTCCTTTTCCGTAAGAATCATTTTAGAGTCCAACTGGTGGTCGTCCAATTGGAGTGCACTTCTTCAAAACCAGTGTTGAGTTTCCTAGTAACTGGTGGGGAACCTGTGGGAAAACCAACACAACATGTGAGAGCACTAGTCACTGATCCTACCGGCTGGGTGTAAGCTTACTACCCTGCTCTGTTATTTTACAGCTAACTACTCTGTCAGAGAGCCTTATAGCTTCTCACCTACGTCCGAATCAGGCTATGATAAGGAAAGACCAATAAACAGAGTGCAACCTCAGTATTCTATTCACCCTAGCAGAGCCAATATCACTATTCTACTCTAACTAGTTTTCCACTAACAGTGCTAATCATCACACTATAGTTTTAACAAGGCTACAGTCTATATTAATTAGAACTAATAGACTATATTGACTACCTTATGCAAAACCGCCTCATTCCCGGGATGACTACTACACTTTGCCATAACGACACATGCTAGTTAATCTTAAATTAATCTAACACTGTAGAGCTCTCCCACAAACACGTCCATCATAATCCACGGTTTTGGTCAACTCCCCATCTCCAATCATGGTTTATGGCAAAACCTAAAATTGGTCACGTGACATGGTTGACGTCCTGCAGGTGTTATGTGGGCATATCATCCATTGTCAAGAATCTCTTTTTCCTGGCTTAGTCACTGTCAAAGTTGTCATCACTTGTTTAGATTCCCAAAACAAGTCAGCGAGTTCTTGTATACTCCCAACAACAGTTGCCAATAACAAGCCGTCAATCTTCTGTCGACTGGTGACAATCACCGCTGCCATTTCTGTTTGATGTCTGGAAACTCTAATGACATACGGACTGTTTCTTCCGAGCTGAGTACTTCCGCTTCCAATCCGAGCTGTTTATAATCTGTCAAAGCGATGTATGATTCAGCTCATTCACTTCCCCTGTGGTCGAACCAATGTAACCCCGTGCAGCTGCAACTATTTACCGTCCTGGGGTTTAACATCCGATTTGTTTATACTGTTAGTTAAAATAGTTGTCTCTGGCAGATAGTCCGTTTAATCAGAAAGCCTCTATAATAATCAACTGGTTAAACCCAAGGTTTTATTTTGTGACAATGATGATGATGATGATCAAAAACATCGAACCGTGGCGTAAACAGACAAATAACATAGACTTAACAATAACTCTTCTTCTGCCTTCCGTGTTCCACTGGAGCATAGTCCCGCAGCCAACTCACTCTAAATCTTTTGTAGACTTGTTCATCATTAGATGAATTTTGCAGCTAAAACTTTAGTTAGTTAGTCAGTCGACATATCATCCTCATTGCACATCGAATCACTCAGTCCAAAAATTATCGGATCCCCTCCTCAGCAAATCCCGCAGCGTGTAGCGGCTCACTAAACCAGTTCTGTGTTGGTTTATTAATATTCATTGGCTTCTTGCATAGTGTTCTTGTCTGGCCACACCTCATTTAACGTGCTGTTCTCGGAGTCTGACCATGGTTGTAGATTCAGTCATCACTTGATTCTCGCAAACGTCTTACATCTCGTAGAACATTCAGTATATCAGCCTGGTCCATAGCTCGTCCGCCCTCCACAGTAGCCTTTGCTGCAAGCCTGCCAGCCCGCTCATTTCCTTGTACATCCGTAAGCCCTGGTATGAACATGAACCTAATCTTTGCCAGCCGTAACCGCCCCAGAGACACCAACCACTGTCTTCGGACCCACCCCATCGCTATCTTCCTGAGCATGCCAGCGCGAAGGTCTGTGTTTCGAGCAATGTTATTGCTTTACTTACTGCCATGACTTCCATAGTCTGACTGTTTGTGATCAAGACTACTGCACAGAATCTTAGCGGGAGTTACAGCTAAAGCTTGAAGACAACCCTTATTAGTCGCCTCTTTCCACATGCATGGTACGTTACAGTTTATTATAGTCATATAGGGAAAACTCCACAAGACTCATAACTGGCGATATATCCCGAAGGACTCAGACTATAAGTTTCTAGTTTCTCACAGCGACCTCGGAAATTGTCCAGCAGTTATGAGTGGCTATCAGCTCGGACAGTACTCACCAAGGATCAAAGACTACATTGTCCCAGTTTCTCAAGCTGTCAACGAGAGCAGGCTGAAGAGAACCAAGGAGCATTATGGAGTCGTGACCGTCTCTGAGAGCTGTCTGCAGCGGCTCAACTACACAACGACTGTCAGCTCCATGATTGTTTCTGTGTGAGTATACAAGTGATTCCCAAATGTGCCCAGCGAGATCTAGAAACGCGTAGCATATGTTAACAATTAAAATACGTCTGGTAGGATGCGGTTCGTGTCTGACTGGCCAGTATGCGTTTATGGTAAACTACAGCCTTTATCAGTATTTAACCAGGAATGTAAACAATGAACCAGTGTCATTACTGTCTATTGTACCTCGCGATGTGCCTTCAATGGTTTAGGTCCTGAGGACTTAAGGCCGTCTGGCTAGTGCTAACTGTGCAGATTAGGGTATCCTTTTTTTTTTCATTATCATCATCATCATGTGCCATGCCGGAAAGCGTGGGCAGTCATGTTTTGCATCCTCACTCGATCACCAGAGTCGTGGATCAGCTCAGTATTCTTGTCTCGACCATACAACGTGGGCAAGCCATCCAGGTATTTATTTCTCTGCCCTCCCCTTGCTCTCTTCCCCACGATCTTGCCAGTTGTCACCGTGTTCTCCAATTTATTTTTTCTCATAATGTGACAACAAAATATTGACTGTCTACATCTAATTTCTCTAATCAGTTTACGGTTTTCATTTGTTTCTTGTAGGACTTGGTCTTTTTTTTTTTTTTTTTTTTTTTTTTTTGGGGGGGGGGGGGTGTCTGTCAATGGTATTCTTTGCATTTTCCTCAGAAACCACATCTGATATTTTTCAGCTTGTCTGTTCATTGTCCACGCCTCACATTCATATAAAAGCTTACGTTCTATGTAGCACCTCAACACTCTTTTTCTCTGACCGGATCCGGAAACAGTCCCGGATCACGCGTGTGAAGCGGGTGTGTAACCAAGCGGCACATATTGACGTGTGGATAGGCCTTAGGTTCATACCAGAATGTGATCGGCGTTGCCAGTAGTGGGTTGTGCTCAATATTTAAATTTCAAATCCCGAAACAACCACATAATCAGTTGATTGTTGCTCACTGGATTTAGGAGGCCTGGTGTTCCTTGCCAGTGAGAAGTCCTGATCGTTCGGGTCCCATCGATTGACGGACGTCGGTCGCGGCGATTGGGCAATCTTGAGCATAGCCTACGATGGGTAGCGTTGTGATGTTCTGTTGTGATAATTTGGTGTGTCCAGTGTGTGCCGCTTGGTTACACACCCGCTTCACACGCGTGATCCGGGACTGTTTCCGGATCCGGTCAGGGATATGCACTACTGACGAGCTCAAATGAGGGCGAAACTCGAGTATAGTGCTTCCATATTGACGTGGATAGGCCTTAGTTTCATACCAGAATGTGATCGGCGTTGCCAGTAGTGGGTTGTGCTCAATATTTAAATTTCAAATCCCGAAACAACCACATAATCAGTTGATTTTGCTCACTGGATTTAGGAGGCCTGGTGTTCCTTGCCAGTGAGAAGTCCTGATCGTTCGGGTTCCATCGATTGACGGACGTCGGTCGCGGCGATTGGGCAATCTTGAGCATTGCCTACGATGGGTAGCGTTGTGATGTTCTGTTGTGATAATTTGGTGTGTCCAGTGTGTGCCGCTTGGTTACACACCCGCTTCACACGCGTGATCCGGTACTGTTTCCGAATCCGGTCAGGGATATGCACTACTGACGAGCTCAAATGAGGGCGAAACTCGAGTATAGTGCTTCCATATTGACGTGGATAGGCCTTAGGTTCATACCAGAATGTGATCGACGTTGCCAGTAGTGGGTTGTGCTCAATATTTAAATTTCAAATCCCGAAACAACCACATAATCACTCTTTTTCTCGTTGCAAATTGAATCATTTTATTGGTCAGTATGTTTTGCTGCCTTCGCCATGGCAATTCTTGTTTTAATATTTTCAAGGCATCTCCCGTCAGATGTTATGACTGTTCCGAGATAATTGTACCGATTCACTTGTTTAAGAATATTCCCATTTACTTGTATATTAAATTGTGTTAGTTCCTTCTTGTTAGTATTCTTTTTGCCATTCATTCTTTCAGTAGCATGTGCTTTGCAGAACCTCACTCCCATAACAACCGCCTGGAAAACTTCTCGGTCATAAGCAAGATGTCTCGCGTCCTGCACACTCATCAGGAGATCATCTTCTACATCCTGCACCCATCTTCTCCTCGGCCTCCCCTTTCTGCTCTTCTTGGGCATATACCCCTCCATTTTTGTTCTCTTCAAACTTTCATGACGTTTCAAGTGACCAAAATATTTCAATTTTCGTCATTTTATTGTCTTTAGTAGCCAACCTTCTTTAATAATCAATTCTTGTGGTGTGGATTCATTTGTTCTTTTCTGAATCCAAGATATTCTCGGAACCCATCTATAACATTTATATTCACTGCCTTTATGTTCAGCTTGTTTAGTAAATGTCCAGGACTCACATGCGTATGTTGCACGCCTGTGAGACCTTTTGCCAGCGACAGACAAATTCCATCCCTTACTAAGAATTCGAACCAGGGTTTCCGAATCGGCGCCAACAATTTTAACTACTCGACTACCAGAAAGCATAGTGTGGGTTGTTTAGAACATAATGAGTCAATCTACGTCTTTTTGGGTTGCTTCGGTCTTTTATTTTAAGATCTATTCTTTAAAAACTTAATTGTCGGGAGACGATGCCGCTCAAAAGTTAATTTACAAACATTCTCAGGGTCACAAACGCCCCGCTGATATTTACAAAGAGATGAAATATTGCGTGCAAATTTGCGGCACTAATAGTATAAAAACGTAAATTATGTTTGTAAACATAAACACAGGGCTGACAGACATGCATGTGCGCGTACACGTGCGTATAAACACGCGTATACACATACGCACGCATACTGGGATGTGAGATAGATTTCAATCCTGCCAGCTGGCTGAAGAGAATGGCTCGCCAACTCCCGTTCTGAAATCTCATCCCGGGGTGAATGACAGCTGCCCAATCATTTGCTCGTTTGCTTCACGGAAATAGGTCATAGGTCAGGTGTAATTGTGTATCTAATAAGTGACCTCGGGTATCGCTTCACGTATTGACGTCCCGGACAGGGCTCTGATGAGGCCGGACTTAATCCGTCCTCCCTGAAAAGTGAGTTCTTCCTGCCTGCCAATCATCTCACATCTCCGGGAATGTCTTGGAGGTGTTGTTGTCAAAAGGAAGAAGTGGTCACGCTATATTGGCATGTCCTCGAACCAGAAGGAAGTAGACAGAAAAGAATTGGAGGAAAATCAAGATCATTATAGTAAGTCTGGGTGCCTGGTATTAGCAGTAGTTAAAAAAAAAAAACGCCGCTTAAAAGTCGACAGAGCCGATTTCATTACACCGGCTTTTTATCCCACATTGCTCCGTCACTTTCCGCAGTGCGAAAAGCGTCGCACAAAGAACGAACTCCGTAGTTTCTGCGACGACCTACAGGAGTCTTAAAAAGAATTCACTCGTGAACCGAAGGACGCGGCCCGGAATCGAACCCACAACCTTCGGAGCCCGAGTCAAACGGCTTGACCACTTCACCACGGAGACTCCCGTGTAGCTAGCATGCCTGCATGTCAGCACAGTTGTCATGCGTTCGCACTCTCGTCGGGGCAAAGATTTCTTCTTTTTTTTTCTTTTTTTTTTAATTGACTTGAGCTACATTTTTTGGCCATGTTATGAGAAGACAAAACACAGCAACATGTCGTGACAACCGGAAAGCTTAGCGGAAAGAGAGATATAGGAAGACAGCGTGAGAAGATTCTTGAAAGTCTAGTGTCATGGCACGGAAGGGGGTCAACACACGAACTGATCCATGTTTTCAGAGATCACAATTTGTGGTGAGGCATGATCGCCCATACCAGCCAGCGAGGTACTGAATGATAATGATGAATGAGCTACAAGCTCGTAAGTATAAACAAATAGTAATGGGATGTTTTGCACACCTTAATGTGCATTGGATATATGGTGCTCTTACCACATTGTAATGGATTGATCGGTGGTAAAGCCGGCCGCATTTATTTCCGAAAACATTTACTGGTAACCATAGTTGGCTGGGGCGACCTGGGAGTCCACGACAACTGCACCCTAGACCCAGCCTGAAATAATTGGCTGGGGCGACCTGGGAGTCCACGTCAACTGCACCCTAGACCCAGCCTGAAACAGGTACCATGAAATGTTCGGTGAAGGAAAGGCGCCGGGTGCGATATTACCAACACCACCCGTCAAGTGCTGATTGGTCAATACAAATATGCTGCAAGTGGTCTACATCCGCCGACGTTTGTAGCTTCATCCTCATCATCATCGTGTGCCATGCCGGTAGGCGTAGGCGGTCATGTTTTGCCATCTCACTCGATCACCAGAGTCGTGGATCAGCTCAGTGTTCTTGTCTCGATCATACAACGCGGCCAAGCCACCCAGGTATTTACTTCCCTGCTCTTCCCTTGCTCTATTAACATCGATCTTGCCAGTTGTCACCAAGTTCTCCAATTTATTTCTTCTCATAACGTAACCAAATAATTGTGACTGTCTATGTCTAATTACTCTAACTAAAATCAGTTTACGGTTTTCATTTGTTTCTTGTAGGACTTGGTCATTGGTTTTTCTATCTGTCCGTGGTATTCTTTGCATTTTCCTTAGGGGCTGTGAACTCGAAATCAGCCGTAGGTGATTTGGAAACAAACCGCTTTGAGTTGGTGTTTGTAATATAATAAAAACGTCTCTACCCTTTCCTATTTATGGACTCCCTTAAAAATAAACAAACCCTTACAATTACTGATTAAGTAACTTACTTAATGTAGGAGAAAATAAAACAGCGATAGACTGACCGTGGCACAGCTAAATTTAGTTTGGCTTGTTTTCTCTCCCGTATCTGGCCAATCCTGGCGAGGGGGAAAACAAAGACTGAAGCGGCCATTTCTAGTCAAGACACCACGCAAGAAAGTCGACCTTTCCCTTCGGGGAGAAGGTAGTTTGTTTTAAAACCATGATTCTCTTCAAGCTATTGGTATGTTATCTACATATATTAAGATATATTTATGTATTACCTAGACCAGTATGTTTAATTAAGAATTAGTTACAATTCTCTTAAACCAGGCTGGATGATGTTTACTAAGGAAACACAGGTGGGCGCCACGCTGTAATTTTTCCTATGTCTTACAATTTCAAATCCATATGTTAATATCTTGTATAGGCATTATGAACTTATATCTCACTAGTAGTGCTATAATCTATGAATATTATGTGTACTGTAAAGTATCAACTCTCATGTCTGAAACACATTCTAGAGATTTTCTCACTGTAGGAGCAGACCCCTGATTCAGGCTTCATAGTAAAGAACTAGTGTCTGTCAATTTCATATTCCTATGGTAAAACTTCTAGGCACTGTGAACAATATCTCACTATTTATGCTTAGAAATCTGCAAATAATCTATGTACTATACAAAGGTGTTTTATCCATGCGGGGACATACAAATGATTACGCATATTCCTGACTCGTACTTAGTCAGGGGATAAAATATTTTGCCACATTATAATCTGTAACTTGGAAATATAGTGCTAAATTTTAGTACCATTCTTTTGTTAACAGATTAGTAACCACTCCATATGAGGTTGAACATATAATCATTTCATAAAATAGTGTTAGGGACAGGCCATGTTTGAATATAAATTCATGAACAATTAAACGCGTGATGTAAATGTATGTTCGGATAGGATTCACTCCGCATCGCCTCACCGTAGTAGAAACAGAAGCGAAGATTGATGTGAATAAATTGCTTGCAATATTCAGAAGACTGGACCATGCGGCATAAGTTATTCTTATAAATACCCTCCGAATAATAGCAGTCATTGGCAAAACATATCACAGCGATTACTATCCTCATGTGCTGTACGCAGTGGGGGAAAACAATGGATGTTTTAGTTCATGAAGATAATTCAAAAACCTAGGCTCCCTGCATCATCATTATGATTAATTATTATGTATGAGTATCATGTACTTAATATCAGAGAAATGTACATGTATGTTTTTTTTTGGTATGAGAATTTTCTCTGTTCTGATTGTTACTTTTTACTGTGGGAAGATACATTTTAATGTTGCACCTTGGGATTAGAGGATGTTGATGTAAGAATCCATGTGTTTGTCAGTACTTTAAGAAGCCAAGGTTGAATAGTCTTGACCTAATGATGATTATAGTGCCGAAAGGAAGACGCGGCATTAGAAACCACAGGGATTCTGTATAGGCTATTCTCTTCAAGTAATGAGAGAGACAATATCAACATGTTGGATGGACAGAATGACTTCACCCATCTAATAGTCCCAGTAACAACAGAACAAAATATAAGTGAGAAAATATCTTACTCACTATGAAGAGTCAGAATGGCTCAACTCAGCAATGAGGGACAGTGGAACAGGGACACCCACTCCTTTCCCCTTCTCCCCTTGTTGTTTTGTATTTGTGTTTGTAATTGTGTTGTAAACCTTTTATCATAACACAGTAGGTTAATGCTAGTGTTGTATTCTTTGTCATCCCTTTTCTATAGAAGAGAAGCAGGTGGTGGTTGAATTTGGTGGGACTATATCACTAACACTGGATCCTGGGTAAACAGCCATAAAGTGAATGTCCAAACCATAGTCTGGATCTAGCAATACCTCAATGTTTACTGCGGCACTCAATAGCTCCATAGCGAGTAACAGATAAATTCGAAGACAACTGACTGGGTGAGTGATTAAGTCCTATTTTAGTAGGAATATCCAGGATGGACTTCAAGATCTAATAATCTACAAAGATGAAGATCATCAGAGTACTGACAACAGTGTATCGTTTGCGTTACTTCTGAGAAGTATCACCAATGGCCTCATCATTCAACCAAGTCAGTGAAACTGGGACAATCCTTCTTCAAGTTACTAAAACTAACAACAGTGAGTAACTTTCAACTGTTGGTTGGATTACCAAGTTAATATCCACAATGGATAAGTCTTCGAAAGAACATCTCACAGCTGCAAAAGTCAAACATAAGGTTCCAGCCATGCAACACCAAGTTCTAGCTATGAACACCAACTCAAACAAATGGGAAGAGACACTGAAACAACATTATAGCCAATACAAACAAATGTACCAACTTCAGAACATCTGAACCATAACTACACCAGATTACCTCAAGGTCCAAAACCTGAACACCATCAAAAGAACCATAGGAAAGCAGCTAGATGAGTAAATGCCTTTACGCCTGCAACCAAAGGAATCACCTGATGGCTTGCAAACCTGGATATGTGGTGGAGTAATATTCTTCAGTTACATGCCTGCAGCAGAATCTTCAGATGAAACCAAATGAATGATTCACCACTGTATGTTCTACACAGAAATGGAATGAATGAGAACTCTATGCTGGTCCCATGTCAGCCTAACTGCCCATCATCAAGTGTGGGATGGCCTATCAACATGAACCGGGTGTGTGACAAAGCCTTTTGAACTAAATTGGGAAACGGTTAACATAAACCGAGCTGTTGGACAGTCGTCATCTTTTCATCGATAAGATGAGATAGGGAAGAACCTTCTGCAGAGCTTAAGTTGCATCTCCTGAAAGTATGATAGACCTAGGCATCAATTTCAATTGGAACACAGCCCAAATGGCAACAGAGTATTCTTAAATTCAGTCTCATGGAGAGAATATGTGCTTATGTATAATTCTATTCTTGGATTATGGATTAGAAACATTCGCCAGCCAACTTCGGTGGACATACTGTGAGTAGAAAATGACTGAGTATAATTCTGCACTGATAATTATGGACATTAACTGCTTTGCACTGGAGAGGAATACCCATCCGCAATGCCTAAATGAACACTATAATTAATTAATTTAATTATTAGTATCAACTGTTTTCATGTGTGTGTTTTTTTCTTCTATGACATATAAAGAGTGTTATTGTGTAATGAGGTAGAACCAATGATGGTTAAGGTAAATAGTATTTTGACCTCAACTCATTATTTTTAAATATGATAATTGTACATGGTGTCAGAAACAAATATATATATGTTGGTTTCTGCACCAATACCAAGGTGATTTTATCTAGGTACAATGAGTCAAGTTAGCAGAACCAAATTGTGGTTGTTGTGTTGTTTGTAATAACCTTGTTTTTTTCTGGGGTCACTGAGTACTATATTGTAATAATGCAATGAATCCCAGGCCTGTCTGAAAATGCATAGTGTTTATTACACCTATATATATATATGTAACTACAGATCTTGAGTTAATACCTGAACTGTTTGTCCAAAAGTGTTGTGTACATCAAGTAAATGTGGTGTCCAACAAGTGGTTGTTTATATGTTGTGAGCAATCAATATCCTTCTAGCATCTATAGTTAATTTAAGGGTGATGAAGTGGGAAGGGAAACCTACACACAGATGCCATTGTTTCAAGGATGGAACTCTTTCCTCCTGGGATTTGTGGTAAATATCCCTGATCACCCTGCATTCTTACCAGTGACAGAGAATCAATAATACCCCCTAGACATTTTAACGAATCATTCTCAGGAATTAAAATCCACATCCCACATGTGTGGTCCCGCCCGGTACGGACTTCACCTAGTAGTGGAGTAGTCCGTGAATTTAAAACTCATGGTAAACATCACAATTGGTGTATTATTGTGAGTATATGAATTCAGGGAAAACCTCTCGCAGGTAAACCAAGTCACTTCAGAATGTTATAGTGTTAGTAACAGACCTAATCACTCATTAGTATGAGCTGAGTCAAGTGTTATATGAACCCATAATGGCTCAGATAAATATAGTTTTTTTTTGGTACAAAACTGTTCACAGGTAATATCTTGATTCTGGCAGATGCATCAGGTAGTTGGTTGTTGGGTATGAGATTTTGTTTTAAAAACTCATATTTTATATCTTATTGATGGTAAACTCACATAAGATAGGTAATTCAGTGAATGTTTAGAATTCATAGTCATTCCCATTTGATGTTTGAGGTATGGTTCTGCTACTCTGGTATTTTCTTTAAATGGTTTAAAAGTGGTGTACTCATGAACACACTACTATATTATGTATCCATAAGGTTTATGTTCCTACATATGAATCATGTGTTAATTAATTATTTTGTCATTGATTATCATTGTATTTTCATGCTTGAT
Organism: Cepaea hortensis; assembly: GCA_963921405.1. Taxonomy (NCBI): domain Eukaryota; kingdom Metazoa; phylum Mollusca; class Gastropoda; order Stylommatophora; family Helicidae; genus Cepaea; species Cepaea hortensis. The sequence goes on from OY992883.1 coordinate 106,195,746, forward strand.
CTGCTTGTAATATGTAATATTGAAAAGTTACCAAGGCAGCAGAGAGTGATAGACAATTTTATAGATAATTAGGACAGATAAGTTAGAAATCCAATAAATTTTTTTTAAGGGAAAAATTTAATCAACAAATGATGATTCAGTAGGAAAGGAAATAATACCTGAGAGATAAATTAAACCAGGGGAAAATAGCAGTAACTAAAGTAAATGAACTAATGGTAAGGCCAAAACCACCACTTGCAAAAATGTAGACATAGTTAATGGAAGGGAAGGAATATTGTAAGAATTTGCAGTATTTAGGGGCACCCTAATTTAATCCTTTTTTTCATATGACATAACATGTTCTACAACACCGGTAGTAAAGTAAAGTGAATAACTGATGGATACTTAGGAAGAAAAGCCATACCGACACTTATTCTACTCCACCGGTGATATGAGTAGTATTATTAACTAACTCAGATGGCCCATATGTTAATAAATAGGGTCAACCAAAATATTCATCTGGTGATTTAAGGGAGCCTGATCAACTCACTTAAAGATCCAACAGAATATAAGGTATTTCTTTAAATTATCCACCCCGATTCCATTATTAATGGTAGAGGAAACAGACCGTATAGGTATGTAAAAGGTATAATTAAAGAATTAACTATATAAATTGGAATTTCAAATGAACTTCAGGAGATACCGGAAAAAATCTGTGCTAGTCTCTAGTAAGAGACTAAACATTTCAGAAAATTGGCTCCTTAGCTTTGAAATTTACAGTTTAATCTCATTAAGTGAAAAGTTCACTATGAGTAGTCCTCATCAAAAAGAGGAGTGAAACAGCTTTTAGTTAGCGATTAGCTTACGTAAAGTTATTTCAATAATTGCCTAACTAACATTAATATTCTCATAAGGGAAGAATTAAGAAGGGCAAAAATAAGTGGTACAATAGAGGCGCGCGACTCAATTGTATTTTCTTTAAAACTAACCGAGTAACTAAATTCTAGATAATGCTCGAAGCCTACTAATAGGTAGGTGAATCAGAAATCAATCGCAAGACGAAACAGATTTCTACATCTCAGTTCTGATTTGGATGTTATGCCAGCATTAAATATGTGAAAGCAGATCCAGACTAACAGAGATTAGCTTAAATAACTGATACGAATCAGTAAAAGCAACAATTAAATAAACAACTCTTGGAATAGATGCTGTTTATAAATAGGACGAACTCCTTGACGTGAAGACAGGGGAAACGCCTAAAACTTATACAGTGAACCCATGCTAGAAAAATGGAATATAGCTGTGTAAAAACCAAGCAAATTGGAGCAGATAGCTGAAGAATTGCTTGATATTTACTAGAGTAGGAATTTCAATCAGGAATCCAGCTAGTAAATTATATAACAGTTCAAAGATAGACCTTAGTCAATCTAAATAAATCCAGAGTTTCCACGTATTAAACGGATGAAAACAAAACTGGAGAGAAACATTAAGAGTACCTTACCTGTTATCTTGAGGACACAACTCAGGAGACGCCAGTATTAGAGGGATATACAGATGTAATAGTAATTTTACAAAAACTAGTAATCCACATCCATAACTGGAAAGTGAACCAGCAACTTGATTGTCTGGAAGACTATCAAAGGAATCACAAAAAGGGGCTTTTAACTTCTCACTGAACTGATTATATATGGTAGGAGACAATACGTCTGAACCTACATAACAATGTATGTTGCTAAGTTGAAAATAGTCTAAAAACCTGGAGGGAGGCAGACGACGATCAATGTACGCCAAGCGACGCAAAATTGCTCGTAATTCAACACCAAAGCAACAAATACAGAGTGAAACTCAAACACATCAGTTAGAATTACTAATAAGGATTCTAGCGTAAAATAGATCTCGATTAGAAGGAATAGCAGAGAAAGTAAGCTAAGAATTACTTCATTTCTGATAGATTCATGTTCCCCGGAAAATTCGGTTCAGAGCGGAAATCTAGAAAAGTTGGACCTTGTTTACATGTTAGGCGAGATTCTCCGGGTAAACCCGCAAGAGAAAGGGACACCACTCTAATCAGTAGTTATCAAAACTGATCGGAAAATCCCATAACTCGACTTATAACCCAAACACATGATGTGTTGGATGAAAATGTATTTCAACAGGAACCATCTTTAGCTTCCTTTAAATATCAGATCTATAGTAAAAACAAACGTCTAACTTACAGGGAGACGGGCGAGTTTAATAGGCTATCAGTAGACGCAGAATTAACCGTCGGTTTTAACATAATCTCAAGATTGATAATCTAATGAGAGAGAAATCAAGCTTAATGATGATATCTCAATTGCTTCAAAAAGTCGGTTTGATGCAGACAAACCAGTACTGGAAAGTAACAAATTATCAGATAACCACTCATATTTCAAACAATAGCTGACAACAGTGGAGAGGGTGCTACACTCTTTCACTAAAAGAGAAATAATCCTTTAAGGTTATGCCAGTTGTCGTGACTAAAAGAAAATGGACGTGGCTCTGATTATATAACATAAGGCAGTAGTAAAGTAATAAGGGATGGATACTAGGTGAGTCAATGTAAAGACGGAAATTGTAGAGTACTTCTTGACCATTTAATTTCTGAAAGAAATAAATGTCTTAAATGGGGGAGGCGTGTAATATAATAAAAACGTCTCTACCCTTTCCTATTTATGGACTCCCTTAAAAATAAACAAACCCTTACAATTACTGATTAAGTAACTTACTTAATGTAGGAGAAAATAAAACAGCGATAGACTGACCGTGGCACAGCTAAATTTAGTTTGGCTTGTTTTCTCTCCCGTATCTGGCCAATCCTGGCGAGGGGGAAAACAAAGACTGAAGCGGCCATTTCTAGTCAAGACACCACGCAAGAAAGTCGACCTTTCCCTTCGGGGAGAAGGTAGTTTGTTTTAAAACCATGATTCTCTTCAAGCTATTGGTATGTTATCTACATATATTAAGATATATTTATGTATTACCTAGACCAGTATGTTTAATTAAGAATTAGTTACAATTCTCTTAAACCAGGCTGGATGATGTTTACTAAGGAAACACAGGTGGGCGCCACGCTGTAATTTTTCCTATGTCTTACAATTTCAAATCCATATGTTAATATCTTGTATAGGCATTATGAACTTATATCTCACTAGTAGTGCTATAATCTATGAATATTATGTGTACTGTAAAGTATCAACTCTCATGTCTGAAACACATTCTAGAGATTTTCTCACTGTAGGAGCAGACCCCTGATTCAGGCTTCATAGTAAAGAACTAGTGTCTGTCAATTTCATATTCCTATGGTAAAACTTCTAGGCACTGTGAACAATATCTCACTATTTATGCTTAGAAATCTGCAAATAATCTATGTACTATACAAAGGTGTTTTATCCATGCGGGGACATACAAATGATTACGCATATTCCTGACTCGTACTTAGTCAGGGGATAAAATATTTTGCCACATTATAATCTGTAACTTGGAAATATAGTGCTAAATTTTAGTACCATTCTTTTGTTAACAGATTAGTAACCACTCCATATGAGGTTGAACATATAATCATTTCATAAAATAGTGTTAGGGACAGGCCATGTTTGAATATAAATTCATGAACAATTAAACGCGTGATGTAAATGTATGTTCGGATAGGATTCACTCCGCATCGCCTCACCGTAGTAGAAACAGAAGCGAAGATTGATGTGAATAAATTGCTTGCAATATTCAGAAGACTGGACCATGCGGCATAAGTTATTCTTATAAATACCCTCCGAATAATAGCAGTCATTGGCAAAACATATCACAGCGATTACTATCCTCATGTGCTGTACGCAGTGGGGGAAAACAATGGATGTTTTAGTTCATGAAGATAATTCAAAAACCTAGGCTCCCTGCATCATCATTATGATTAATTATTATGTATGAGTATCATGTACTTAATATCAGAGAAATGTACATGTATGTTTTTTTTTTGGTATGAGAATTTTCTCTGTTCTGATTGTTACTTTTTACTGTGGGAAGATACATTTTAATGTTGCACCTTGGGATTAGAGGATGTTGATGTAAGAATCCATGTGTTTGTCAGTACTTTAAGAAGCCAAGGTTGAATAGTCTTGACCTAATGATGATTATAGTGCCGAAAGGAAGACGCGGCATTAGAAACCACAGGGATTCTGTATAGGCTATTCTCTTCAAGTAATGAGAGAGACAATATCAACATGTTGGATGGACAGAATGACTTCACCCATCTAATAGTCCCAGTAACAACAGAACAAAATATAAGTGAGAAAATATCTTACTCACTATGAAGAGTCAGAATGGCTCAACTCAGCAATGAGGGACAGTGGAACAGGGACACCCACTCCTTTCCCCTTCTCCCCTTGTTGTTTTGTATTTGTGTTTGTAATTGTGTTGTAAACCTTTTATCATAACACAGTAGGTTAATGCTAGTGTTGTATTCTTTGTCATCCCTTTTCTATAGAAGAGAAGCAGGTGGTGGTTGAATTTGGTGGGACTATATCACTAACACTGGATCCTGGGTAAACAGCCATAAAGTGAATGTCCAAACCATAGTCTGGATCTAGCAATACCTCAATGTTTACTGCGGCACTCAATAGCTCCATAGCGAGTAACAGATAAATTCGAAGACAACTGACTGGGTGAGTGATTAAGTCCTATTTTAGTAGGAATATCCAGGATGGACTTCAAGATCTAATAATCTACAAAGATGAAGATCATCAGAGTACTGACAACAGTGTATCGTTTGCGTTACTTCTGAGAAGTATCACCAATGGCCTCATCATTCAACCAAGTCAGTGAAACTGGGACAATCCTTCTTCAAGTTACTAAAACTAACAACAGTGAGTAACCTTCAACTGTTGGTTGGATTACCAAGTTAATATCCACAATGGATAAGTCTTCGAAAGAACATCTCACAGCTGCAAAAGTCAAACATAAGGTTCCAGCCATGCAACACCAAGTTCTAGCTATGAACACCAACTCAAACAAATGGGAAGAGACACTGAAACAACATTATAGCCAATACAAACAAATGTACCAACTTCAGAACATCTGAACCATAACTACACCAGATTACCTCAAGGTCCAAAACCTGAACACCATCAAAAGAACCATAGGAAAGCAGCTAGATGAGTAAATGCCTTTACGCCTGCAACCAAAGGAATCACCTGATGGCTTGCAAACCTGGATATGTGGTGGAGTAATATTCTTCAGTTACATGCCTGCAGCAGAATCTTCAGATGAAACCAAATGAATGATTCACCACTGTATGTTCTACACAGAAATGGAATGAATGAGAACTCTATGCTGGTCCCATGTCAGCCTAACTGCCCATCATCAAGTGTGGGATGGCCTATCAACATGAACCGGGTGTGTGACAAAGCCTTTTGAACTAAATTGGGAAACGGTTAACATAAACCGAGCTGTTGGACAGTCGTCATCTTTTCATCGATAAGATGAGATAGGGAAGAACCTTCTGCAGAGCTTAAGTTGCATCTCCTGAAAGTATGATAGACCTAGGCATCAATTTCAATTGGAACACAGCCCAAATGGCAACAGAGTATTCTTAAATTCAGTCTCATGGAGAGAATATGTGCTTATGTATAATTCTATTCTTGGATTATGGATTAGAAACATTCGCCAGCCAACTTCGGTGGACATACTGTGAGTAGAAAATGACTGAGTATAATTCTGCACTGATAATTATGGACATTAACTGCTTTGCACTGGAGAGGAATACCCATCCGCAATGCCTAAATGAACACTATAATTAATTAATTTAATTATTAGTATCAACTGTTTTCATGTGTGTGTTTTTTTCTTCTATGACATATAAAGAGTGTTATTGTGTAATGAGGTAGAACCAATGATGGTTAAGGTAAATAGTATTTTGACCTCAACTCATTATTTTTAAATATGATAATTGTACATGGTGTCAGAAACAAATATATATATGTTGGTTTCTGCACCAATACCAAGGTGATTTTATCTAGGTACAATGAGTCAAGTTAGCAGAACCAAATTGTGGTTGTTGTGTTGTTTGTAATAACCTTGTTTTTTTCTGGGGTCACTGAGTACTATATTGTAATAATGCAATGAATCCCAGGCCTGTCTGAAAATGCATAGTGTTTATTACACCTATATATATATATGTAACTACAGATCTTGAGTTAATACCTGAACTGTTTGTCCAAAAGTGTTGTGTACATCAAGTAAATGTGGTGTCCAACAAGTGGTTGTTTATATGTTGTGAGCAATCAATATCCTTCTAGCATCTATAGTTAATTTAAGGGTGATGAAGTGGGAAGGGAAACCTACACACAGATGCCATTGTTTCAAGGATGGAACTCTTTCCTCCTGGGATTTGTGGTAAATATCCCTGATCACCCTGCATTCTTACCAGTGACAGAGAATCAATAATACCCCCTAGACATTTTAACGAATCATTCTCAGGAATTAAAATCCACATCCCACAGTGTTCACTCTGGTATGAGCGTCGCTCTTTAAGATAGCAATGGCAAACTGCTGAACGTAAATTTCCTTTGAAAATCACAAACGGCCAAAATATGCTGAGGTTGATTGCGACGTTCTATAGAGAACGTGCAATTAACTTTTGAGCCTATATCCAATACGCCTCAAAGCTATAAAAAAATTGTTCTTTACTTGTCCTTTGCAGATCTGGAGATTCCCCAGGGTTGTACATTTCTCTTCTATTTTTGTTGTCCTACTACATTTGCCGTGAAGCGTCCCAGAGAGATGGCAGATGGTGTTTCGCTTGTCTTGTTGCTTTTTCTAACGTCATATTTGATTACTTCCGTGTCCCTTTTACTTCATCTAGCCAACTCTTTCTGGGTCGTCCTCTGGGTTTGTATCCCGATGTTCTCGCGTAGAATGCTGTAGTCGCTGGTTGATCTTGTTCCATTTTAACTATTAGTGTACATTTATGTACATTGCACGTACTTTTAAAGTCAGCTATGCTTCTCAGCTCTAATATTGCCAGTTCTGTGTTGCTTGACGAGGTCCCGCATTCTCCCGAAGTGCTTCTCGTGTCTGGCAGTGCCAATTCTGACACCCAAGAGAAGGAAGTACGAGGCAGTATTGAGTCCTTAACTCGACTGCTCTGGTCGAGTGACATTTTTTTTTTCTTGGTGCTGGCTGGTTTATTTTGAACTCAAGCGTGGTCCATACATATGCTACTACTGCTAGTGCACCGGACTGATTTTTGCGCGTGGATTAGCTTCGCCTATTACCAGTGTCATTCGCCGTCAGGCGAACCAACTCCGACTTCTGAGGTACTTGTAATTTACGTCCCAAAGTCAAGGACAAGAAGTCAACATTTTAGTTCAGCTGACCGATGTAGGGGTTGAACCCGCACTATCGACATCAGCACACCGGATGTTTCAGAACCAGCGATCGTATCTATTCGGCCATGCTAACCCCCGCCGAGTGACATGAAGCAACTCAAGCAGATCAGATACAAGTTCACGCAAGGATGAGTTGATATGGAGATGAAACATCCCGGGCACGTTCATTCACAAGCCATTTCTTCTGTGTCACGGGGCTTCTTGCTGTGTTTGATGCGGGCGGTTTGAGACAAGGCGTCTGTGTGCAGACTCCGGGATGTTTGGTGTAATAAATAAATGTTTTGCGTATCCTTTTACAGGACTTAGCTGTCAACAGCAGCATCTTTCAGCTGTCTGTTGATCTCTTGGCAAGATTACGCTCAGTAGTTTGCCATTGCTTTCTGAGCGGCCGGCTCAGTATCCGCAAGTCACGAGCGGGGGTCGAACCACCTCAGTTCTCGCTCCGCTGCGAGACTCTGTGTGATAAACGGGATTACAGAGAGAAAGTGTTGTAACCGTTTGGTGTAAACTTGAGGCAAATAAAGTCAGAACTGTGAATTTGTTTTCTTAATATTGCTGGCGTCTGTCTGGGTTTATGGGAGCTACAGAAAGACTTATTGTGTGTCTGTCAGGTTGTTTCACCACAGGTGGTTATTGTTCTTTCTTTCTTTTCTTTCTTTCTTTCTTTATTTCTTTCTTTCTTTCTTTCTTTCTTTCTTTCTTTCTTTCTTTCTTTCTTTCTTTATGTCTGTCTGTCTGTCTGTCTGTCTGCCTGCCTGTCTGTCTGTCTGTCTGTCTGTCTGCCTGCCTGCCAGCCTGTCTGTCTGTCTGTCTGTCTGTCTGTCTGTCTGTCTGTCTGTCAAAGAAAACACTGGTGGAAAACATCATGAAGGAAAAAATCGAAAGCTGTAGAGACGCGGAGATTTGAACCTGCAAACTCTTGTCCCATTGATTATACAGGGTGTATTTTTTAATGACTGTGGAGATCTTGAAAATATTGCCGTTCCATATTATGTTTTTAACCTTTTGCGCAAGAGCTCCACATAGAGTGGACACAAAACTTGAAACGGCAATATTTTCAAGAGTCATTAAAAATACACCCTATGTGAATTAACATACAGCAACATCTGAAATTTATTTAACTCCGCAGTTACTGGCTAATATCAGTAACCCGGCGTGGATTTAAACTGGGTAATAGTAATAGAAACCGTCTAGGGAAATAAAAACTAGCATGATACTAACACATGACCCACCTAGAGCCGATTGTTCCATACAAAGATGAACATTATACTAAGACATGACCCACCTAGAGCCGATTATTCCATACAAAGATGAACATTATACTAAGACATGACCCGCCTAGTGCCGATTGTTCCATACAAAGATGAACATTATACAAACACATGACCCGCCTAGTGCCGATTGTTCCATACAAAGATGAACATTATACTAAGACATGACCCACCTAGAGCCGATTGTTCCATACAAAGGTGAACATTATTCTAAGACACGACCCACCTAGTGCCGATTGTTCCATTCAAAGACGAACATTATACTAAGATATGAGCCACCTAGAGCCGATTGTTCCGTACAAAGATGAACATTATACTAACACATGACCCGCCTAGTGCCGATTGTTCCATACAAAGATGAACATTATACTAACACATGACCCGCCTAGTGCCGATTGTTCCATACAAAGATGAACATTATACTAACACATGACCCGCCTAGTGCCGATTGTTCCATACAAAGATGAACATTATAACACATGACCCGCCTAGTGCCGATTGTTCCATACAAATATGAACATTATACTAACACATGACCCGCCTAGTGCCGATTGTTCCATACAAAGATGAACATTGTACTAACACATGACCCGCCTAGTGACGTTTGTTCCATACAAAGATGAACATTATACTAACACATGACCCGCCTAGTGCCGATTGTTCCATACAAAGATGAATATTACACTAACACATGACCCGCCTAGTGCCGATTGTTCCATACAAAGATGAACATTATACTAACACATGACCCGCCTAGTGCCGATTGTTCCATACAAAGAGGAACATTATACTAACACATGACCCGCCTAGTGCCGATTGTTCCATACAAAGATGAACATGATAACACATGACCCGCCTAGAGCCGATTGTTCCATACAAATATGAACATTATACTAACACATGACCCGCCTAGTGCCGATTGTTCCATACAAAGATGAACATTATACTAACACATGACCCGCCTAGTGACGTTTGTTCCATACAAAGATGAACATTATACTAACACATGACACGCCTAGTGCCGATTGTTCCATACAAAGATGAATATTACACTAACACATGACCCGCCTAGTGCCGATTGTTCCATACAAAGATGAACATTATACTAACACATGACCTGCCTAGTGCCGATTGTTCCATACAAAGAGGAACATTATACTAACACATGACCCGCCTAGTGCCGATTGTTCCATACAAAGATGAACATTATACTAACACATGACCCGCCTAGAGCCGATTGTTCCATACAAAGATGAACATTATACTAACACATGACCCGCCTAGTGCCGTTTGTTCCATACAAAGACGAACCCAGCACCATATGCCGAACACGATGTTAAGTGTGTGAAAGGGCATTTTAGTGTTTAACTGATTAACTGCCATGGGATGATCAATCGTCTTACTACCCGTATCTGCCAATGACTTATATACAGTAGTTTTCCATATGCAAACCCCTTTAATTTGATATTTTCCGTGTTTCCCCGAAAAAAAACCTACCCATATAATAAGCCCTAGCACAATTTTTCAGGATGCTTTTAATATAAGACCTACCTCTAAAATAAGCCCTCGTTAAGATCACCAGCTAGAATAAGAGACTTGTTGCCCAATGGTCAGTCGGAGTACGGCCGACACAGGCCTGAATTTGGAATTTGGAGAGTTATGACGATGTTCCAGAAGAAGGTGACATGACTGTATTTGAATAAATGTAGAATTTTGTACATGAATAAATGTAAATGTTTGTATCTGAAAAAAAAAAAAAAAACATATAAGACATCCCCCGAATACAAGCCTAAGTGCATTTTAAGCTAAAATTAATATAAGACCTGGTCTTATTTTCGAAGAAACACAGTACAACATGTCTTCTACCATATTAACAACTTTAAGTCATAAATGTTTCACATCCACTATTCTTATTTTACTGCCAACAATTTATTTTAGGATCCAAACCCACTTTTTGTTTGGCACTGAATGTGTTAATTACTTACATAGCTGGATCTTTTAGTTTCACGCTGGCTGGGTCGTTCCTGGTCAGACAGCCTCATCAACCGGCGCGAGCCGCTTAGGCTCGTCTCATCTGTCTGATCAATCAAAAGTAGGTTGACTTCGGGTCAGGAAGTGCTCAAACGTGTCAACAGTAGCTTTGGAAAAGAAACATTTGATGCTAACACTGTGATAGTTCGATTTTTGCCGTGCACGGCGACGCCAGCAATGAAATCCCCTCGGTTTATTTGTTCTCACGGAGTGGATCTTTCAGTGAAATAAATGATTGTTTGAGGCTGACAATACACCCGTTAACTTGTGTTCTAGGGTAGACCACTAGAAGTGGCTTATTCTTCCACAAATAAATATATGCATCCCTGTCTGGTGAAGTTAAATGTTCAAGAATAAAATGCACAGATGCAACGGACAAAGGATACCGCCACGGAAATAAAAAAGCTAGGGAGGTAAGCATGGCCGAATGGATAAGATCGTTCGTTCTTAAACATCCGGTCTGTTGATGCCGAGGTCAGTTGGATTAAAATGTTGACTTCTCGTCCTTTACTTGAGGACGTAAATTACAAGTACCGTAGAAATCGGAGTGGGTTAGCCTGATGGCGAGGGTCACTTGTAACAGGGAAAATAATCAGCTCAGTGCACTAGAAGTAGTGACACGAGTATGGACTACGCTTGAGTTCAAAACTAGCGAGCATATAAGAAAGAGGTAGACCTTTTGGAAGTGACTGGATCTCCGACATTGATTAGGGACATTTACAGGGTTTACGTGGCTTTAAGGACGGAAGGATCGACTTCATTGTACCGGGTATATCCCATATTGCTAGGTCTCGTTCCGCAGAGAGGCATGTGGAAATTGTTGCACAGAGTAGGAACTCCGTAACTCCAGCAACGATCCCTAGGGGTTTGGTTCAGATTTTTATAAGGCTGGGTTAAACCCAGGGTTGTACTGTTCGGAGAAAAGACGGCAATGTCTCAGCGGGGAAATAACCCGGATCACGAACTTGGCAGGTAAGCATCTCCCCAAAATATGCACGAACATATGGACCGTCTACAGTCAACCTTCTACTTCTTTCTCATCTTCTTTGCTTCTGCCTCACTTTCTCCTTCTTTTCCTCCGTATCCCCCCTTTCTTCTTCTTCTTCTTCTTCTTCTTCTTCTTCTTCTTCTTCTTCTTCTTCTTCTTCTTCTTCTTCTTCTTCTTCTTCTTCTTCTTCTTCTTCTTCTTCTTCTTCTTCTTCTTCTTCTTCTGCTGCTGCTGCTGCTGCTGCTGCTGCTGCTGCTGCTGCTGCTGCTGCTGCTGCTGCTGCTGCTGCTGCTGCTGCTGCTGCTGCTGCTCCTACTACTACTACTACTTATGGTGCCTTTTCCTTTCCCAGTCTGCTATCAACCTCCCCCTCCCCATCTGCCCGCCCTCTGCCTCCTTACCCTTTCACCTCAAACATCCCTACAAAAAGGCCCATTTCTTCTATTTATTGTTCCACTGTCGGCGGTTCCATTCAGCGTCTGTAGTACAACCAAACAAGCATCCAAATTAGTCCGGATACTCACAAAAACATGCTACTAAAGCAGAAAACAGTTCTATTAATAGGACAATTCCCGGAATGTCAGTGTCTTGACTTCTTGACAGCCGCGCTGACAAGATGTCAAAAACATGAAAACATGACACTGAGTGGGTGTCAATTATGTGTGTGTGTGTGTGAGTGAGTGAGTGAGTGAGTGTGTGTGTGTGTGCGCGTGCGTGTGTGTGTGTGTGTGTGTGTGTGGTGTGTGTGTGTGTGTTGATAAGCCATACAGGCTATCAAATACAAGAACAGTCGTGTGTGGGTGTGTGGTGTGTGTGTGGTGTGTGTGTGTGTGTGTGTGTGTGTGTGTGTGTTGATAAGCCATACAGGCTGTCAAATACAAGAACAGTCGTGTGTGGGTGTGTACACACAGGGACAAGTGTTTATACAGCGGGTATTCCCTCACAAGCCTTGTCAGACAACCAGACCAGAGGCTTGTGTGAATCGTTTTGTGCTCGATGTTGTTGTTCTCCCCCCGATTCTCTCGCCGCAGCTTATTTGTCATTCTAATTTCTCTTCTGAAGCAGGTCTTAATAGGCTCCAGAGACAGTAGGGTGAAGCAGGTAGTAATCCCTACTCTCAGCCTGTCCCGTCGAGCTAAAGGTGTGTTGATTAAGAAGCAGTGGTACCTTACGGTCTCTTTCTCACACTCTCTATCTCTGCCTGTCTGTGTCTATATGTCTGTCTTGTTCTGCTTGTCTCTCTTTTTGTCTGTCTGTCTGTCTCTCTCACTGTCACCGTCTCTCTCTATCTCTATCTCTATCTCTATCTCTACCTGTCTCTGTCACTCACTGTCTGTTTATTTCTCCCTCTGTCTCTCGCTCTGTATTTGCCTCTTTCTCTCAATGCTGGTCCCTTTCTGTCTCTCGTCTTATCTGTCTTTCACGCTGCCTCTCTCTCTCTCTCTCTCTCTCTCTCTCTGCTTGTCTCGATTTTTCTCTCTCTCTTGATCTCAGTCTGTGTGTTTCTCTCGATCTCTTTGTCTCTCACTATTTATTTCTACTACTTTGTCTGTCTGTCTATCTGCCTGCCTGACTTTTTGTCAGTCTATCTGTTTGTCCTCTCTTCTCTCTCTCTCTCTCTCTCTCTCTCTCTCTCTCTCTCTCTCTATATATATATATATATATATATATATATATATATATATATATATATATATAATAACACACACACACATATATATATATATAATAACACACACACACATATATATATATATATAATAACACACACACACACATATATATATATATAATAACACACACACACATATATATATATATATATAATAACACACACACACACATATATATATATATATACACTAGCTGACTCGGCCGGGCTTCGCCCAGGCGCTGGCGGGGATCTATCTATCTATCTATCTATCTATCTATCTATCTATCTATCTATCTATCTGTCTGTCTGTCTGTCTGTCTGTCTGTCTGTCTGTCTGTCTGTCTGTCTGTCTGCCTGCCTGCCTGCCTGCCTGCCCGTCCGTCCGTCCGTCTCTCCCTTCGTATATCCCACCCTCTCTATCTATCGGGTAAGATCTATCTATCTATCTATCTATCTATCTATCTATCTATCTATCTATCTATCTATCTATCTATCTATCTATCTATCTATCTATCTATCTATCTATCTATCTATCTACCTATCTATCTATCTATCTATCTATCTGCCTGCCTGCCTGCCTACCTGCCTGCCCGTCCGTCCGTCCGTCCGTCTCTCCCTCCATCTATTCCACCCTCTCTATCTATCGGGTAAGATCTATCTATCTATCTATCTATCTATCTATCTATCTATCTATCTATCTATCTATCTATCTATCTATCTATCTATCTATCTATCTATCTATCTATCTATCTATCGATCGACCGATCGATCTATCTATCTATCTATCTATCTATCTATCTATCTATCTATCTATCTATCTATCTATCTACCTAACTATCTATCTATCTATAGCCAGGGGACTTAACCTAAGATATAGCAATGAAACTAAAAGTTATGTCCCGTTATATAACTTTTCTTATGTTAAGTTATGTAATTACAAAATTAAATTTTAGTAAGTAAATAGCTGATTGTACACTAAAAACACTATGACAGCTGGTTGCACGGGAATGAAAAGAAAACATGTAGAAAATGTCATCTCAATCGGATGGACCGTTCGCGAACGCATAAAGAACGGACACATACATACATACATTTTGTTTTATATTTATATTTATATATATATATATATATATATATATATATATATATATATATATATATATATATATATATATATATATATATATAAAAGATAAAGACATGTCCATTGCAGAAATACTGTCGTAGGGGTGTGTAGCAGTAAACCCTCACACATTCTAGTCCTTAACATAATGATGTGAACTGGTCAGTTCCCTTCCTCACCTCCACCCCTTAATTCCCAGACAACTCAGAACCAATTTAGAAAAGTACCGGCTATCCATTGTCTGGGGATCGCCTGATGTGCTCCTAGTACAACTGTTTTCATTGTGACCGAGTTATAGCCTGGAGACTATACCTTCATTGGAGGAAGCGATGGAGTATGTATGAATGAATGAATGAATGAATGAATGAATGAATGAGAAAAAAAAGATGATTGAAATAATACTGTTCGATGTACTTGTGCAGGTGATACATTTTTGTGTCGTGTCTTAGTCAGATGTGACTAATCTACCGTATGACAGTAGAAGGTAATACCTGCTTGCTGGTAGCGCCGAATGTTGGGCGGCGATCACCACACCCGACACCCAACATTGTGTCAACGGCTACAGAAGAAGAAGTGCGATTGGGTGGGTACACGCTTTATCTTGGTGAGAAGAAATGCAACCTAAAGTCTTGGCATGTGATGCTGCAACAAGGTTTATTAATACTGCTTAAAGTTCTGCATCGCTTTGTTGTTCTGCCACGATGATTACTTCCATATTGTTATAAAGCTTATATCTGCCACATTGATATATATTTGCGAGTGGATCCGTGAACGTTGTAATGGTTGTATTTCGACTACATTTTTGCTGTATCTGGTTACAGTGTTAATGGTTGTATATAAACTACATTTTTTGCTGGTTCTGGCTACAATGTTAATGGTTGTATATCTTCTATACTTTTTCAGGTTCTGGCTATAATATTAATGGTTGTATATGTATACATTTTGGCTGGTTCTGGCTACAATGTTAATGGTTGTATATATACTACATTTGTGGTGGTTCTGGCTACAATGTTAATGGTTGTATATATACTACATTTGTGGTGGTTCTGGCTACAATGTTAATGGTTGTATATATACTACATTTGTGGTGGTTCTGGCTACAATGTTAATGGTTGTATATATACTACATTTGTGGTGGTTCTGGCTACAATGTTAATGGTTGTATATATACTACATTTGTGGTGGTTCTGGCTACAATGTTAATGGTTGTTTATTTACTACATTTTTGCTGGTTCTGGCTACAATGTTAATGGTTGTTTATTTACTACATTTTTGCTGGTTCTGGCTACAATGTTAATGGTTGTATATCTCCTAAACTTTTGATGGTTCTGGCTACAGTGTTAATGGCTGTATATAAACTACATTTTTGCTGGTTCTGGCTACAATGTTAATGGTCGTATATCTATTACATTTGTGGTGGTTCTGGCTACAATGTTAATGGTTGTATATCTATTACATTTTTGCTGGTTCTGGATACAATGTTAATGGTCGTATATCTATTACATTTGTGGTGTTTCTGGCTACAATGTTAATGGTTGTATATCTACTACATTTTTGCTGGTTCTGGCTACAATGTTAATGGTTGTATATCTATTACAATTTTGCTGGTTCTGGCTACAATGTTAATGGTTGTATATCTACTACATTCTTGCTGGTTCTAGCCACAATGTTAATGGTTGTATATCTACTACATTTTTGCTGGTGTTCTGGCTACTCTCCGGCCCGGTACAGCCCCGTTCATCTCGTTTCCCTTCCTCCACTGCTCCCTCTTGATCGTACTTTTACCTACATCCCCCCTCCTCTCCTCGTGTCTGGATTACCCTTGCGATGGAATTCTTTATGCGAACTAACCCTTCTAGAAGTTTCTCGGGTAGCAATGAGTTCTGGAACCTGCTTTTTTCTGACAATTTTGAAATAATGACCATGAATCAACTATGACTTCGTTTCCCACGTACTGATATATTTTGCTATTGGTCAAATGTATTAAACATTTGTACTCCCCTATCCATTGCAATGACCAAGTCCTAAAATAAAATTGTTTGCATATCCTTTACAGGACATCGCTGTCAACATCAGCATCTTTCAGCTGATTGTTGATTTCTTGGCAAGATTCGCTCAGTAGTTTGCCATTGCTTTCTGAGCGGCCGGCTCACATACCTCGTAAGTTACCGAAGCGATTCGAACCACTGCTAATTCTCACCGTCATCACGTTACCTACGAGAGTATACGAAATTACGGAGAAAAGTCGTTAACCTCTAGGCCAGGAAGCCGGCTGACCAAGTCCTACAGGAAACAAATCTTCTTCTGCGTTCATCCGCGGTGTGTGTGTTTTTTTTTCCAGATGTATTTGTGGTGTATTGTTATGCACCCTTGGGCCAAGACCCTTAGGCCAACACATCCGAATTTTCCGTGCGTTTTTGACCAGGTTAGAATTCCTGGGGGACTCACTTTTGTGGTGCCGTCCACATCCCAGCTGGTCAAGTTAGAACGGTCGAATAATTTCACGATCAGCCCTCAATGGAAGGCAGGGACAGTCCATGTGCATTATCCGCCATCCAAGGGAGGCTTTCATAGTTGCAGAGCCGGCACATAGCGCTCTGGTGCTGGGCTCACCAAAGGAATCGCTACGTCCTGCTTATGGCTGCTTTAATTCCTCACTTCAATATACTGGACATTTCGTTCGCTACGGGCCGCTACCCGCATACACCAGGCCGGTCTGCAGATGATATCCACTCAGCGAGCTTTCGATTCGGACATGAGCTGTTAGTTTAATATATAGTCAGAGCTGTCCCGGGAACGACGGACATTCGGAAAACTAGCTAGTGAGAGCTGTTCCGGTCACAAGGACATACGGAAAACTAGCTAGTCAGAGCTGTTCCGGTTACAAGGACATACGGAAAACTAGATAGTCAGAGCTGGTCCGGGCACGTAAGACTTTTCACTCGAACGTTTTTGCGTTGTGCCAGTTTTAATTTGCCACACCTAGACCTGCACACCCGAATTCGGAGGGCGTTTTTGATCAGGTTAACCGTCCTGAAGGTTTCGAGAGACATTTATTTTTTTGGTGTAGCTCACATCTTAGCTGGCCAAGGCAGAATGGTCAAATATATCACGGTCAATCCTCAAGGGAAGGCAGGGACAGACCATGGGCATTCACCGCTATCCGAGGAGGCCTCCATAATTGCAGACACGGCACGTAGTGCTCTGAGACTGGGCTCAGGAATCGCCACATCCTGCTCACGGCTGCTTAAATTCCTCACTTCCATGTACTGGGCATTTTGTTTTGCCATTGGTCTCTCCCCATGCAAACCAAAGACGGACAGTCTGCGGACGACATCCACTCATCAAGCTTTCGCTTCGGACTTCCACGTGATGGATTCGCTTGCTAAGGTTTCCATTTCGTGTTTTTGAGACGTTTTTTCCACCTTTGATTAGGCTCACTCTATGAGTGTAGATACAGACTTTCATCGTAACCACTTCGTGCGACTGAACCGCTTTGCCACCTTAATTATCGCTCACGAGGTAGGCTACATATGCTGCCGGCTCAGCACACTACATCCATGCATCAGAGAGCGAGTGACGGCCAGGCCCTCTCATCCGCGGATCCCTCATATCCCCCAACTGAGAGTCGTCGAACAGGTATCTGAACTAAGCATGTAGCGTGCTCAGCAGCTCACCTCCATTTTGCAGTAGGTGAGAATCGGCCTGGCTCTCACATCCGAGGGTTTATAGCTTAGAGGCGTTTAGCTGTATCCCTCACCTGAGAGCCTAAGAGTATGTGTCCGGACAAAGAATTTCTGCCTTCGTACACCTGATTTGAACTTTTGACTGCTATCCTCAGTCTACGTTCACAGCAGCAGGTTGTGTCTCTCTTGGTCTGGTTCCTAACCCAAGTCCTGTCCGACACGTAGTTGTGCTTCCTTCGGCTTAGCTCTTGGGGTTATTGGGACATGCAAGGCTCTTCCCCCTCCCCCCCCCCCACACGGCAAGGTGGAGACACATCGGGCAAGGTGGAGACACATCGGGGTTTGGCAGGAAACAAATGAAAATCGTAAACTGATTAGAGAAATTAGACGTAGACAGTCAAAACATTTTGGACACGTTATGAGAAGACATAAATTGGAGAACTTGGTGACAACTGGCGAGACTGAGGGGTAGAGAACAAGGGGAAGGCAGATAAGTAAATGCCTGGATGGTTTGGCCACGTGGTATGATCGAGACAAGAACACGGAGCTGATCCACGACTCTGGCGAACGCACGAGATCGTGAAACATGACCGCCCACGCTAATCGGCATGGCACATAATGATGATGATGCAGGTTTAGGTTTCTTTTATTAATGCTTCAACCTGCCCCCAGAGTTCTGTCTACCTAGGTACGTCTGCTCCCTGTAACCTCTGCTACACAAACCAGAAAAATAACAAACACACGATACGAACAAATCAGACAGCCCTGCAGAATTTGGTACACTCCGAAGGACAGTAGTTGAGCGGGAACTTAAACGTTTGTATGTGAGTCACTACTGCTCGACCACGGAAACAACCTCTCAGAAACTCACGCGTGTCAGATTTAATGAGCATTGAAAATTAGTACTCCAAAATAATACTTAGCTCGGCAATAGACACTAAACGATAGTCTTGCTCAATCTGGGCTACCCGTTATAACGCCTGCATACCGCTGTGACGTTTTCAATCAAAATTCCTGTCATCAGAGAAGAAAATAACGACAAAGCGGCAAGGGGCGCGCTGCCCGTTGTACAAAGTGTTTCCACGTTGTTACCAGCAGTTATCCTTGAAAAGTGTTTTTTTCCTCAGGAGATGACTAATTTAAGACTTCTCTGAGCACTATAATGTTCATCTAAGTAATGGTTTGTTATGTTATATCGTGTTATGTTATGTTATTTTATGTTATGTTATATTATGTTATGTTACGCAACGTAACGTTATGTTATATTACGCAACAAAATGTTATGCTACGTAGCCATTCCAAAGTATTATATTCCAGTCCACTGTTCTCATAATGAGATGGTTCTGGTATCTCCTCTCTTTCCCTTTAAAGCGGCACTGGCGTACTTGACCAGGTTTCACACCCAGTTCGAGCAATCTGGCTAACGTCGGAGTATCGTCAGTATCTACCTCCAGAGTCCGTACTGCACTGATTATACCAGCCCTGTCCATGCTAATTCCCGCTGCATTATTTGCCAGCTCGGATGAGTGTTCATTACAGTTAACTCCGGCCTGTCCAGGTGCAAAAATCCAGGTGAGTGATGTGAGGCTTGGATTTCGAATGCTGTGTGCAGAGTTAATGTTGCGTGCAAGGAGAACAAAAGGACTGTGTGATAGAGAAAGAGAAAGTCGGGTGTGGCAAGGCAGTATCAGGAGATGAATTGGTAAACATCTACGTATAGGGAGAGGACGCAGAACATGGCGTCTTAGAGACTCGTCACAGTGGATGTTCAATACGTAGATGGTACTGGTGATGGTTTACATGGTTATGATATTTATGGTGATGATGATAGTTATGAAGAGAGGATGGGGATCATTTTGATGATCTTCTTCTTCTTCTTCTTTCGTTCGCTTGAAATATGTTTATTACTCTAATGTTGTCTAGTAGTTCGGGTTGGACCCTTTCGAGACATAGGGCCCGGCACTGCTCCTGCCTGGGGGTCCAAAGCAGGGCGAGCACCATAACATTTAGCAGTAGTCAACATATTCCATGTGATGATGATGATGATAATGCGGATGATGATGATGTAGAAGATGATGGGTGTGGGGATGATGATGAATATTATCATGACAGAGATGATGATAATGTTGATGGTGATGTCGATGGGATGATGATGATGATGATGGGGATGATGATGATGATGATGATGGTGATGATGATGATGATGATGATGATGGGGATGATGATGATGATGATTATGATGATGATGATGATGATGATGATGATGATGATGATGGGGATGGGGATGATGATGATGATGATGATGATGATGATGATGATGATGGTGATGATGATGATGATGATGACGATGATGATGATGATGATGATGATGATGATGATGATGATGATGATGATGATGATGATGGTAATGATGATGATGATGATGATGGTGATGATGATGATGATGATGATGATGATGATGATGATGATGATGATGATGATGATGGTAATGATGATGATGATGATGATGATGATGATGATGATGATGATGATGATGATGATGATGATGATGATGATGATGATGATGATGATGATGATGATGATGATGATGATGATGATGATGATGATGATGATGATGATGGTAATGATGATGATGATGATGATGATGATGATGATGATGATGATGATGATGATGATGATGATGATGATGATGATGATGGTAATGATGATGATGATGATGATGATGATGATGATGATGATGATGATGATGATGATGATGATGATGATGATGATGATGATGATGATGATGATGATGGGGCTGATGATGTTGATGCT
This sequence comes from Cepaea hortensis, assembly GCA_963921405.1. Taxonomy (NCBI): domain Eukaryota; kingdom Metazoa; phylum Mollusca; class Gastropoda; order Stylommatophora; family Helicidae; genus Cepaea; species Cepaea hortensis. The sequence goes on from OY992883.1 coordinate 106,216,692, forward strand.
GATGGGGGTGGGGATGATGATGATTATTATCATGACGGATTTGATGATAATGATGATGGTGATGATAATGATGATGGTGATCATGATGGTGACGTGGATGGGATGATGATGGTGATGATGGTTATGATGATGATGCCCTCAAAGTCTGCAGTATTCTCCTGCAACTGGATCAGCTGATCGACTGGTGCAGGATGAGCTTCCAACACATGAATTTAAGACATGTGTTGATCATGAAGGACAAAGCGGCGGCAACGCCCTTCATGGCGACACACTCTACTGCTATCTCTCGCGGATTGGTTTGCTATGATTTACTCTTAGATATATGTATCGAGTATTGGTTTTTTAATCTCTCTTGATTTACACACGGAACTTCGTATTTTTCGTCCTTATCGGAGAAACCTAGATATGCGATATCACTACTGACAAGATACGTCCGTTATGTTATATCATTAATAGCCAGCTCTTCTGTTCGTGGCAAAAAGGTCCATCGCTGGGATGAGATTCCATTACAGTATGATCCAATCCTAAGTGAGAAGACATGAGGTGAATTATGATCAGGTCTAGTTGTAATTCTCGTCTTAGATTGAATGTATTATATCTGAGAGTTCTTCCAGCAACCTGTTCGACTGTCCTCACTACACTAAGTGACCTAGGGTGGTTCCGAATTCCAGGTGTAAATGTTACCTATAACATCATTCTTGCAACTGACAACTAGTTATGAGCGAGGAGAAGAGTTGATAGCGTCGAAGAGAACTGGTCACCCAACATCTTAAAACCTTTCAAGTGACTCTGTAATATAAAAAGAAATCAACAAATGACCCTTGTCCATGCCTTAGGGGTATATGGTGCTAACCCATAATTGTATAGACCAGTGAGCATACGAAGGTTGCGGTCAATATCAGGCTGCCGCATTTACTTTACAGAGCACAGCCTGGTGTCTATTTGAGGCAGGACTGATCTGGAAGCCCGGATCTAATTGATACAAATTACAATTTCAATTATGATTCGAACACATAACCACTGGGTCGACAGCAAGCGTGCCAGTAATTGCGCTACAGCTGCTCGTATATGATGTTTTAATGTGTTGTAGCTGGTATACAAGGGGGTGCCTTCTAACAATGCGGAAATTTCTTCTTTCAGGGGAGTTAAATAAGTTAATACCGGTGATAATTATTTCACAGTCTAACTTCCCTTCGCAAATATAGTTAATGCTTTGAGCATTCTGCTCTCGCTGGTTAAGTGTAATGCTGCCTGCCTCTCATTTATAATCATAATTTATCATATATAATTTATATCATAATCTAATTTAAAATCAACTGTTTGTTTAGTACCATATTGTATGAGTCGATGTGGTGTGGTAGTTGCTTCAATGTTCAATAGTTCGATGCTCAAAAGTAATTTCTTCATGGGGATTGCATGGCCGAGAGGTACATTGCACGCGCTTCAAGGTCAGTTGGTATTACGTTCAAATCCCAGCATAGGGGTGAGCGTTGTTGCGAGAATATGTTTGTATCCGAACACTTTGCTGAAAAGCTCAGAAACTTGACCTTCTCGGATGAGGACAGACAATAAAAGGGCTGTGTGCATGCTCTACACCAGTGTTTCCCAACGTGGGGCCCACGCCCCACAGAGGGGCAATTCGATTGTTAAGGCGGGCAATTTGAAAATGGAAGAAATCTGCTGGATATAACAAAACGGGGAGACTTGAGACTGAAGTTAACTAAATTGGAACCTGACATAAAATCCCTTTGCAGCAAGCATCAAGCGCAAGGATCTCACTAAATTTAAATAATTACTAATAATTAAAATAATATAGAACAATCTTTCATTAAAATTATTTTGTACTTGAATTTCAGTTCTCCATTATATGTTTTGATAATTTACATACTGTGTTTGCTCAATAATTTCCTAGTGATTTCTTCATAATACCTTTCGGTCCTTTGGCTAGGATCGGGTGCATTTGCTGCTTTCCCCCCCCCCCCCCCCCAGTAGTGCGCCTGGTCTGGTCGGGGGCCGGGATGATCAAATAAAAACCCATCACATATCTTCACCTTAGATGTGGACCTAGTGGACCACTGTGGGCAATAGCTCACAGTGAGACTAAGTGTTCACACAAATAAAGGGGGAGGCGGTTTCAAGTTTCTTTAGTGAACATTTCAATTTTTGAATATTAAAAATGATGCATATGTTGGGGGGGGGGGTGGAGGGGGAAATAAGAATTTAGAAAGTATTAGGTGGGGCATAGCACAAAAAAGGTTGGGAAACACTGCTCTGCACAGTGCAAATAATCTTGATGAGTCGGTCTGACAATATTGCTAGTAGTAGTAGTAGTAGTAGTAGTAGTAGTAGTAGTAGTAGTAGTAGTAGTAGTAGTAGTAGTAGTAGTAGTAGTAGTAGTAGTAGTAGTAGTAGTAGTAGTAGTAGTAGTAGTAGTAGTAGTAGTAGTAGTAGTAGTAGTAGTAGTAGTAGTAGTAGTTGTTGTTGTTGTTGTTGTTGTTGTTGTTGTTGTAATAGTAGTAGCTGTTGTTGATGTGGTGTGGTGGTGATAGCTGTGGCGCTGGTGGTCGTGGTTTACTTATTATTGTTATTACTATTATTATTATTATTATTATTATTATCATTTATTATTAGTATTATTATTAGAATTAGAATTGATACATGGAAGATACGAAAGAAAATACCAAAAAAAAACAACAACAATAAAGAAGAAGAAAAACGAGCGGGGATTTGCAAACATTGGTGCATGTGAAGAACCCTTTAACACGCCTTGGGACGTATTTGATTTTTGATGCTATATCCACGCCTTACGATGCCGTATCCGACAAATGATGCTGTATCCACAACTTATTATGCTGTATCCAAGACTAATGATGATAGTCCTTTGACTTATGATGCTAGATCCATGACTTATGATGCTAGATCCATGACTTATGATGCTATATCCACGACTTATGATGCTTTTTCCACTACGCATGATGCTGTATCCACGATTTATGATGTTGCACCTATGACTTATGATGCTGTATCCACTTCTTATGATGCTGTATACATGACTTATGATGCTGTATACATGACTTATGATGCTGTACACACGACTTATGATGCTGCATACATGACTTATGATGCTGTATCCATTTCTTATGATGCTGTATACACGACTTATGATGCTGTATACATGACTTATGATGCTGTATACATGACTTATGATGCTGTATACATGACTTATGATGCTGTACACACGACTTATGATGCTGCATACATGACTTATGATGCTGTATCCATTTCTTATGATGCTGTATACACGACTTATGATGCTGTATACATGACTTATGATGCTGTATACATGACTTATGATGCTGTATACATGACTTATGATGCTGTATGCATGACTTATGATGCTGTATACATGACTTATGATGCTGTATACACGACTTATGATGCTGTATACACGACTTATGATGTTGTATACATGACTTATGATGCTGTATACATGACTTATGATGTTGTATACATGACTTATGATGCTGTATACATGACTTATGATGCTGTATACACGACTTATGATGTTGTATACATGACTTATGATGCTGTATACATGACTTATGATGCTGTATACATGACTTATGATGCTGTATCCACTTCTTATGATGCTGTATACATGACTTATGATGCTAGATCCATGACTTATGATGCTAGATCCATGACTTATGATGCTGTATCCACTTCTTATGATGCTGTATACACGACTTATGATGCTAGATCCATGACTTATGATGCTAGATCCATGACTTATGATGCTGTATCCACTTCTTATGATGCTGTATACACGACTTATGATGCTAGATCGATGACTTATGATGCTGTATCCACTTCTTATGATGCTGTATACACGACTTATGATGCTAGATCCATGACTTATTATGCTAGATCCATGACTTATGATGCTAGATCCATGACGTATGACGCTAGATGCATATTTATATTTATATACGCAAAAAAACACGCGGTGGTTGATGTCGTCATTATCACTCCCTCCGCCTTTGCTTCCCAAGACATGTTCTGATACCCATTGTATTCAAACATTGCTGACAGCATTTCTATTCTAACTGAGCAATGTTTTCCCTGAAAGTTTATAAAATTTCTTAAGTTTGTTATTTACAGGCGTCTTTGGTGTTATGCAAAGTTCAGCATGAATTGAATCTTCGGAGAAAGATCAAATTACTCCTGTATATAACCTTTATGTGTTTCTATTTGCTATAGTTAGTTAGTTAGTCGCAGTTCCAACTTCACAGCAACAGGTCGTCCCCATTATGCTCCGTTCCTGTGCCAGTGAATATAACACAAAATGCTCCCCACTGCCCAATGTGAAAAGTGGAAAAGACAGGAGTCTCGACAAACAACATCCCGCACAGATACACTGTGCATAATGCCGCCACCAGAATGTCAATACACCAGTCCCCCACGAAACACCCTGTTCATCTCTGATGGAATCGGCAGTCATTTTCCTATCTGAATGTTTCCTAAATGTTCACCCACACAGTCCACGAAAATACAGTTCATCGCTGATGGCAGTGGCAGTCAACCAGAAGCCCAGCAGCCACGCATTTCTGCATAAGGCAAAGACCGGTCAACTCTGGGACATAGCCACCTGCCATCACTCCGAACATGCAGTCACGTTCCAAAAGACCTCAGGCAGATTCAAAAGCATTTCACACGAAACTCACAGCTCACAGTGTCGCGCCAGGCACTCACTCAGTAGCAGAGCGACGGAACCATAGCCTCCTTAGTCGCCTCTTACGACATGCGCGGTAGGCTACAGTGTTGCTATTCTTTGCTTCCCTTATGTGCCCCGCAACACACGGGAGTTCTATTTGCTATAACAACTACTGAACGTAAAACTGCCAAGAGATCACAATAGCAAACAATGCCGGTGGTGACTGCAACGTTCTATAAAGGATATGCAACTAACTTGTAACTTGCTTTAAAATTAATGGATGCAGTCTATGTGATTGATTTAATTTTTTGCATCGCAAGGGACAGAACCGAATTATGCATACTATTTGTATTTGCAGCGGTTATGTGCCTTGATATACCTGTATCGTGGTACAGAAGTTGACCGAGCACGAATTGATTCATATTGTTGGAATATGCAACATTTAGTAGATGCGGTTGTTGCACACAGTGAACAACTAGGGTTAGAAATGAACCGTAAGAAGACGCAGATTATGGTCGTCACTAGGAAGAAGGCGACACCAAAATGTAATATCCGAGGGTAAGATAATAAGTAAGTCACAAATGGCTGTAGAGAAATAGCTAACTATGATAACAACTTGAAACCAGTTTATTTTTATACATACATTGTCCATTTATTTCTCAACAAAATTTCCACCAACATTGATGCATTTATCCCATCCTTTTATCAGTCCTCCCAAACCGGCTGCATAGAATTGCGTCCTTTGTTTTCATTTACCCACCATCCACATAACAGTGTGACTTACTTATTGACTCGCCTTGTAACGTTTTCTACCCAGCTGTTCACCGCTTTAAGGGAAACCACTAGAAGCTAAGTCCACTGAAAACTCACCTTGGCAGGAGACATTTCGTGAGTGACGCCGAAGTTGAATATGAAGTGCAACAAATATATGGGCGAAGTTGATGGCGAAGTGGTCTGGTAATGATACGAGCAAGGTCGGAAGGTAGTTCGTCACCTGGGCTCTTAGCTTGTCACAGATAAGGATAGATTGGCCAACTATTCCTCCTGGGTCTCAGGCCTACAAAATGTGATGGGGCTATCACATGACACACCCGTAGCAAGAAACTAATTAAGCTCAGAATACGAGCTTCACGTCTGTGATTCTGATTCAATGCTTTGTTATTGGGAAGGATTGGGGCGGAAGGGAAAGAGGGAAAGAGAGAGTAAGAGAGGGAGAGACAGGGAGAGAGAGGGAGAGAGAAGGAGAGAGGGAGAGAGAAGGGGGAGAGAGGTACGGAGCAGGAGAAAGAGGGAGAGAGAGGGCGAGACACACACAGAGAAGGACAGAGAGGGAGAGCGAGGGAGAGCGAGGGAGAGCAAGGGAGAGGGAGAGCGAGGGAGAGAGAGAGAGACGAGTGCGAGTGGTAGAATTGATCAGAGGTACTATTGTTAATTTGCAGGTCCCGGCAAGCGTAACCTGGTCAACAAATGCTCGCAGAAGTCGGATGTATCGGCCTCACGGCGCAAGAACGCAGCTCTCTGTAAACAGTCACAACGCAATCACGTCCGAAAAAAATAATATATCCGGATAAACGCAGCAGAAGAAGAAGAATTTGCAGGTGTTACAGAGTTTCGTGCTGTGTACTCCGATTCTTTTCTCTTTATGTATAGGATGGAATCAGAGTACACATTGAGGTATCCATGTCCTGTAGTAGAGATCCTCGACACAGCCAATCCAGAGTAAGTACAGCACAAGGGTTGATGATAAGTTTTAAATCTGACAAGGTAAAGTACACTAGACGGGACTGAAGTCTTTATTCTGCGAACTTAATGTACTGTATAGTACAAGTAACTAAGTCTTAGCGAATAACTCTTTAAACGCCCAGGATTGTGACGTGCCTATCACGACGAAGTGTCTAAAGGTTTTTAACAAGCATATGCCCCAATAATCAAACATGTAAGATCTCTAACTGAGACTGTCCAACGATAATGGTAAACATTTATTGAACATATATGCTGAGCCATCAGATGAGTGATGAAGTCCGTCTCTGTCTTTCGATTATACAACCGCAGCAGTTTATTTGGGCAACTCATGATAACTATTATTGCAGCATGGCAGAACTTCTTGAAGTCATTCATAGAATGCGATCGTCCTCAGTTAGCCAATGAGCGTTTACAGGTATCTTCTTTGTTTATATATAACACGAGGGCAATGTTTTGTTCAGAGACTCGTGCCGCGGTCATCGCCGGACCTGCGGTGTACATGTTTTATGCGACGTTCTTGGCCAGTGACTTGTCGTTCTGCCGCCAGAGACTGAACCAGACGTGGACATACTCGGGGAAATGAAGAGGACTCTCTCGACTTCAGTACTTCAGTCCAAGCGGTATAGCATGTAAATTCCATGTTATGATTCCTTGTTGTGCCATATGAACATTCCATGCCTTGATTCCTTGTGGTGCCATATGAACATTCCATGCCTTGATTCCTTGTGGTTCAATATGACCATTCCATGCCATGATAACTTGTGGTGCCATATGAACATTCCGTGAATTGATTCGTTGTTGTGCTATGTGAACATTCCAAGCCATAATTCCTTGTGGTGCCATATGAACAAACAAACACACACACACACACACACACACACACACACACACGTACTCATTACCTACGTGGTCGTCATCATTATCACCATGTGCCCTGCCAACTAGCGTAGGTCTTCCTGTTTCTCCACAGATCAGGGTTTCTGGTGTCCTGGAGCAACTCTGTTGATGATAAAATCGCCACTGTCTCAGCACACCCAGCGTCATTTCTCTTGGTCTGCCTCTGCTTCCTTTCCCATTGATCTTTCCAGTTGTCGAGATGTTCTCCAAAGCCTCTCTACTCATCACATGGCCAAAGAAAGTTGTTTGTCTCTTTCTTATACAGTAGTTGTATATAATGTTCCAGTTTCATTAGCCTCTTTCGGGCAATCGGTGTTAGTTACTTTGATAGTCCAAGGAATTCACAACATACGTATCAGGAATCATATTTGCTGCATGTACCTAAGACCTAAGTACACACACACACACACACACACACACACGCGCGCGCGCACGCACATACACACACTTATATATGTGTGTATATCAAGAAGAGATAAGATCAGAAATGAAGAAATCTGGACTAAACTGCGGGTTAATGCAGCACTAGATTTTATTAGAAAGCAGCAAGTCAAATGGTTTGGCCATGCAAGTAGGTTACCAGTCAACAGCATACCACAACAAGCAATGATGTACAGACCAGATGGAAACAGAGGAAGAGGCCGACCACGTAAACGTTGGACGGAGGGAATAGCAGAGTCCATAGGAATATCGATATATGAAGCCTATAATCGGGCACTCTCACGATGTTTATACTTCACCTCGACACCGCAAGGTACAAGAGGAACATGATGAGATGAGATTATATATATATATATATATATATATATATATATATATATATATATATATATATATATATATATATATATATATATAAAAACACATATGGACATACAGTAAGTGCATACAACTGTTCGATACGGGTCTTGGTGTATATTCTTGACCTAAATCTGAGCTGGATCATAAAAGTATGTGTGGAAAAGAACTGGCTAAATAGTGTAACAAAATTATTTATTGTGCATTATTTTGACCCTCTCTCTATCTCCTTCTTTCTTTCTCTCTCTCTCTCTCTCTCTCTCTCTCTCTCTCTCTCTCTCTCTCTCTCTCTATCTATCTATCTATCTAACTCTATCTGGGAGTCTCTGTGGCGGAGTGGTCAAGCCGTTTGACTCGTGCTCCGAAGGTTGTGGGTTCGATTCCGGGTCGCACCCTTCGGTTTACGAGTTAAATGATTCAGAGACTCCTGTGGGTCGTCGCTAAAAGCTACGGAGTTCGTGCTTTCTGTGACGCTTTCCGTGCTGCGGAAAGAGACCGAGCCATATGGGATAAAACCCGGTGCAATGAAGTCGACCCTGTCGACTTTTAAGCTTTTAAAGCGACTTTATCTATCTATCTATGTATCTCACACTTTTTTTGTTGTTGTTGGTGCTATGTCAAAAACATTAGAATTAATGAGTAATGAATGAATGATTATTGCACATTTCTAATACGTTTTGATGCATATTGTTATTGTTGTTGTCGTTATTATCTAAGATGTCTCATAAGTGATGTTTGAATAAAATAATGTATGACAGCAGTGAGATGAGATGGGTAGAATGTCAGACAGGCCTGTGAGCCCAACTCTTGAACGTTTGAAAATTTTAGTTTGTTGGTTCTCTTTAGCCTCTCTCTCTCTCTCTCTCTCTATATATATATATATATATATATATATATATATATATATATATATATATATATATATATATCTCGCTCCTCTGTTTCACATGTCTCTCCCTCCTCTGTATCACTCCTCTCTCTCTCTCTCTCGCTCTCTCTCTCTCTCTCTCTCTCTCTCTCTCTCTATTTCTATATCTCTATCTCCCTCTTCTCTCTCCTCCTGTTTCGTCCCCTCTCTTTCTTCTCTTTCCCACTTTCATTATCACGTTACTCTCTCTCTCTCTCTCTCTGTCTGCCCTCCCTAAACGCTCAATCCCTCTTTCTCTTCCTCTTTATTACCTCTCTCCTGTCTCTCCCCACTCTCAGCTCACTTTCTCCCCCTCTCTATCTCTCAATCTGCTTCTCTACCCCTCTCTATCTCTCTCTCTCTCTCTCTCTCTCTCTCTCTCTCTCTCTCTCTCTCTCTCAACCTGTTGTAATATTATTGCATTAACTCCTCCACCTCTTAACACCACCTCACACCTCTCTCTCTCTCTCTCTCTCTCTCTCTCTCTCTCTCTCTCTCTCTCTCTCTCTCCCTCTCTCTTAACATGTCATAATTTAAGACTGCACCACCTTCCCACCACCTCATCCCTCCCTCAACACCCTCTCTCTCCCTCTCCCTATCGACCCCTGCCACTCCCAGAATTCTACTTTCACAATTATGAAGGTTGTATTATTTCAAGAACCATTACTCCGGTCGATCTAAGATATTTTCCCAGTTCTCTCCCCTGGCCCAGGCAACCAAGCCATAAATTGAACGGGTTGTCTGGCGCTAATCACACGCTCTCCACTTCCGCTAGAACAATGGCCCAAAAACAATAGTTGCCTGCTCATTTGCACACGAAGGCCACTCTCCCTTCCACAGAAAGCCAACACAATCACTGCTAACTGGGGTCCGTTAATTACTGCTCAAATATTGGTTCAATAACGGCGATCAATTTCAGTCTTCTGGTCCTCTACACGCGATATTTGAAATGTTCCGTCAGTCACTTCGAGTGGTAAGTGGATTTGAGGCGCGGAGGGATGGTTGAGATTTTTACACGTGAGGGTGGCTGTGTTCTTTTGGAGGGAAGGAGGTGTGTATTGTGTATAGAACAAGGAGGGGGGGGGGGGGGGGGGTAAGAACTACGTGTGTACATGTATAGTGTTAGTGTGGTGTACACATGTATCTTCTTCTTCCTCTTCTTCTTCTACTTCTTCTTCTTCTTCTTCTTCTTCTTCTTCTTCTTCTTCTTCTTCTTCTTCTTCTTCTTCTTCTTCTTCTTTTTCTTCTTCTTCTTCTTCTTCTTGCTATCTTACACTGAGTTATAGGCCCTGAAACAACACACCCCAGGCCCTACTATCTTCAGTTATGCCATGCAGCTCTGTCCAGGATTAATCGTGTACGTAAAGAATGGCTGAGGGGGCGGGGGGGGGGGTCGTATGGGAAAGTGAGGAGGATATCGGGAGCAGGGTTTAGTGAAAGAGAGGAAGTGTGGTTGAAAATGTTTCTGTGTAGAGGAGAGGTGGTAATGTAGTAGAGTGGGAATTTGATAGGATAGAGGAAGAGGGTCGGACTTTTATGTGTTGACGTGAGGGGTGACGGTACCTGTGAGGGGTGACTGTGTACCTGTGAGGGGTGACTGTGTACCTGTGAGGGGTGACTGTGTACCTGTGAGGGGTGACTGTGTACCTGTGAGGGGTGACTGTGTACCTGTGAGGGGTGACTGTGTACCTGTGAGGGGTGTCTGTGTACCTGTGAGGGGTGACTGTGTACCTGTGAGGGGTGACTGTGTACCTGTGAGGGTGACTGTACCTGCGAGGGATGATTGTGTACCTATGAGAGGTGACTGTGTACCTGTGAGGGGTGACTGTATACCTGTGAGGGGTGACTGTGTACCTGTGAGGGTGACTGTACCTGCGAGGGGTGATTGTGTACCTGTGAGGGGTGACTGTGTACCTGTGAGGGGTGATTGTGCACCTGTGAGGGGTGACTGTGTACTTGTGAGGGGTGAATGTGTACCTGTGAGGGTGACTGTACCTGCGAGGGGTGATTGTGTACCTGTGAGGGTGACTGTACCTGCGAGGGGTGATTGTGTACCTGTGAGGGGTGACTGTGTACCTGTGAGGGGTGACTGTGTACCTGTGAGGGTGACTGTACCTGCGAGGGGTGATTGTGTACCTGTGAGGGGTGACTGTACCTGTGAGGGATGACTGTGTACCTGTGATGGGTGAGTGTACCTTTGAGGGTGACTGTGTACCTGTGAGGGGTGACTGTACCTGTGAATTGTGACTGTGTACCTGTGAGGGGTGACTGTACCTGTGAGGGGTGACTGTGTACCTGTGAGGGGTGACTGTGTACCTGTGAGGGGTGACTGTGTACCTGTGAGGGTGACTGTGTACCTGTGAGGGGTGACTGTACCTGTGAAGGGTGACTGTGTACCTGTGAGGGGTGACTCTACCTGTGAGGGGTGACTGTGTACCTGTGAGGGGTGACTATGTACATGTGAGGGTGACTGTACCTGTGAGGGTGACTGTACCTGTGAGGGGTGACTGTGTACCTGTGAGGGGTGACTGTGTACCTGTGAGGGTGACTGTACCTGTGCGGGGTGACTGTACCTGTGAGGGGTGACTCTACCTGCGAGGGGTGACTGTACCTGTGATTGTGACTGTACCTGTGAGGGGTGACTGTACCTGTGAGGGGTGACTGTGTACCTGTGATGGTGACTGTGTACCTGTGAGGGTGACTGTGTGCCTGTGAGGGTGACTGTGTACCTGTGAGCAGTTACTGTGTACTTGTGAGGGTGACTGTGTACCTGTGAGGGGTGACTGTGTACTTGTGAGGGTGACTGTGTACCTGTGATTGTGACTGTGTACCTGTGAGTGTGACTGGGTACTTGTGAGGGATGTCTGTGTACTTGTGAGAGGTGACTGTGTACTTGTGAAAGTTAAATGTGTACCTGTGAGGGGTGAATGTTTACTTGTGAGGAGGGACTGTATCTATGAGGGGTTACTGTGTGCTTGTGAGGGGTTACAGTACCTGTGAGGGATGACTGTGTAAATGTGAGGGTTGATTGTATATTTCTGAGTGTTGACTGTGTAGTTGTGAGGAGTGACTTTGTACATGTGCCAAGGCTATGTACACATAATGGGAAGGTACATCTGTAGTTGAAGAGACCGAGTTGTGATCACCGGCGAGAACATTATGTGGATAATTGTATATTATTACCTCGTGTTATCTATTGTGAAGTAATAATGAGAGAGATCAAAGAGAAGCCAGAAATACTAATGGGGGAAGGGGTGGAATAAAAATAATATACGCTATGCAGATGGCACAGCAAAGCAGATAATACGAAAGATATCCAACAATTGTTGGACCTTGTAGTAAAAGAGAATGCATTGAAATGACTCTCCTTGAATATCAAGAAAACAGTAACAGTGGTGCTATCAAATAAAAAAGTGACACAAAAATGTGAATTAACCAAGTGGATAATTTTAGATATCTAGTGGCATTTGTAACATCAGATGGAAGATGTACAACAGAAATTAAGAACAGAATAGGGCAAGCCAAATCTGCATTTCAGATCAGAAAATTACAGGCATCTTATGCAATAAGTCACTACTATCGAACGTAAGAAATAGGGTGCTGAAGCGCCATATAGAACCTGTTTTGCTGTACGGTAGTGAATCTTAGAATGTAAATGAACAAATTAGGAAGAACTTAGAAGCAACAGAGATGTGGTTCGTGAAACGAATGTTGCGAATTCCTTGGACTGCCAGAGCAATTAATAATGATTCTCTAAAAGAGGCTAATGAAACTAGAACATTATATTCAACAATATGAATGAGACAAACAGCTTTCTTTGGTTATTTGATGAAAAGAGAGGCATTGGAGAACATCGTGACGACTGGAATGATCACGGGGAAGAGAGGCAGAGGCAGACTAAAAGAAATGATGTTGGATAGACTAAGACGGTGGCATGGAGGAATATCATCAACAGAATTGACCCAGAACACCAAAGACCGAGATCTGTGGAGAGATATGGACGAATACACCAGCTGGCAGGACACTTGATGATGATATGGGCAGCCATGGTTCGCCATCTCAAACGATCACCAGTGTCTGGGATCAAGTCTGTGTTCCTGTAGCCACTATGCCATATGGCGATACTATCCAGGTTCTTACTTCTTTACCTTTCCATCGTCTCTTTCTAACAAGTTTGGCAGTCGTAGAGAAGTTTTCGAGTTTATTGAACTCATGCGAAGCGCGATTTGACGCTCATAAAGTACTGCTGCAAGCCATTTGATAATCTAAGGTCACACCTCCACGTCCAAAAGATTGATTATCAAACGGTCATACTTGACCGTGTTGTAGCACCTTCCACATCAAGTGCCACCGCCACTGTCTCTTGTTTTGTTATGGAAGACACATAGACATCGAATGTAAATGTTGCAAAACTGTTTTGCTTTGGTGATATTTCTATATCCCCTTAGTTTAGAGTGATCCTTCCTTACTTGGTTTTGGGATAAATATCTAACAGCCAGGTGTGTGAAATAGAGAACACCAATCGTGAAAAAGAGTGGGTAACAGTACCGGAGCCAGGTCTCCCTGGTCTAGGGGTTACACGACTTGCTAAACAATCACGTATACTCTCGTGGGTAACGTGATGTGCGCGAGAATCGGTAAGAGTTCTCTCCGCGTCGGTAACTTACGGGGTATGTGAGCCGGTCGAAAGCAATGGCAAACTACTGAGCGTAATCTTGCCAAGAAATCAACAATCAGCTGAAAGATGTTGATGTTGACAGCGATGTCCTGTAAAGGATATGCGGGAAAAAAAACACAGTACTGGAAGACACATCGGACTGGCACAAGGTAATAAGTCACACTGTGCCGTGAGTGCAGAGAACGGGCGACGTGCCGCACAGCGTTTGAGGTGCAACAACTGATCCAGGACAACACGTATCAAGGTGACATAGTGATCTACACCGACGGGTCAGTGGTGACAAAAACATAGTGACTGGGGTTTCATTGCGAAGGTTAATGCTTTAAAAAGGAGAGTCTGGCATATGAGACTACAACCTCCAGCATGAGAATGGAGGTGAAAGCAGTAACAGCAGCCATCTGATGGTTCCGCTGAAACACACATTGTATTCTTTGTGGACTCACGGGCTATGCTTAGTAAGGTGGAGAAAGGAATGCTTCATGTATTCATGTAGAATGGCTTG